>JAPEIX020017814.1:0-12498 GCA_026122405.2 Zoanthus sansibaricus
CAATACTAGTACTGAGCACATTTACGGTTATTAATTTATGTGAGCTGCTGTTGCGGACTATCTAAGACCCTCAACTGCCTGACCCTGTATATACTTGTAACAGGTTCTGAAAGCCCCGAAGGGAGAACTTGTATATATATGTATGTATATGTATAATAACGAGTGACCTGCCTCGATTACAAAAACTAATTGCAGACCACTTTCTGTAAGAATATATGTTTAATTAAATAATATGGTATCTTCCTATTTCAATTCAGGCAACAATATTTTCAAAATTGTTTACCACATCGCCTTTCCACAATGTTTTGAGAAGCATCGATTTTTGAATTCAAGAAATGATCTTTATCTATTCTAATCATATAATTAATAAGTAACTTCTAGTGTGTTAATTTGAAAATTTCAGAATATTATTGTGAACGAAAATTGCTTCTTCAATAAAGTAGTATGACTGGTTCAGTTATTTGGTTAAAATCGTTACTCACACATTCATAAACAAACAAAAATCGGTCACAAAGCTTTTCATAAAACATAATAAACGCTTTACTAGATATAAGTAAGGGTCGGCTAAGATCAGAAATATTTACACGTCACGAGTGTTTGACGTTTACACGTCATGAGCGTTTTACACGTGACGAATGTTTGACGTTTACACGTCACACGTGCTTGACGAGCCCTTCACTCTCATCAAATAATTCATGGCTACAAACATATCCAGTCATAGTCAATACCTATTTACCTATAGTATCAAAATAGTAAGCATAGTTGTTAGGAGCCGTAGGCAAACGTTCATGTATTAAACGGTGTTCAGCACAGCTTGGGGTGCTTAAAATCGAACAAGTAAAGTGTAAGAGTATTTACCTAACTTCATTTCAATACATTTACACTTAGAGCTCGCGTGAGGACTGTACTGTATAAATAAATAAATATATCTATTATAGAGATTAAATACATTGGCGACAGGTTCTTTCTCTTCCGGTCAGAATGACGGGGTCGGAATTCACTTGGAATTTTGCGAGATCTTCATTTCAATCAATTTTGACACAACTTCTATCATTACGAAGTTAATAAAATAAGCACTTGCTTATGTTGGACGGCAGCCTGTTATTGGTTAATTTTCCGTTCTGGGGGAGTAAAAAACTCCCATCCGATTAAAACCGCAGAAATCGAAATAACCTTAGTTTATTGGGTTATGATGCTTGTTTAAATTTGTTGTTTTGATCCTCATAGAGGCTTAAAAAAAGAACAATTGTTTGAGTGCAGGAAGTAAACGCATCCCAACGGGGATTAGTACAATTATAACTACGACATGCCTGCCTGAATTATGTAACCGCAAAAGCATTTTAAAGTTAGAAATCATGCAACGGCGTTAGCGTCCTAAACTTAACCAGATATTCGTAAAGGTTTAGTATTTCAAATAAGTTGTACATAGCATGCTTTCTAAATATCTTGCTGTCTTGAGGCTTTGAAGTGACTGCAGTATTACTGGACTGCGGACTCACTGGAATGAGCTGAGCAGAAAGAAAAAGAACAGTTTCAAAACGATGAAGATACGACTTCTGAATTTCAAAGTCACTGTGACAATTAAAAAATATTCAAACATTTATACTAACGGTTTTATGTCTCTTTTGGGTTAGAAAGCAAGTAATTAGTGCATTAGTAACCTTTAGGCGTTAATGAAATTCACGGTTAGCTTCTGCAGTACGGTTCTTGCTTGACGCTATGGCTCGTGATACAGAGAAACGGCTTTATAGTTGATAAAGCAAAGAGAACAACTGACTAAATTATCGATTCATAGTTTTGTAATTTAGACCGACTACAAATTGAGGCACATAGCAAGTAAACATACAATTGGTTGGGACTCGAAATGCTTTAGTATAAATAATCGTTACTCCTCCAAAGAGACGAGAACCAGGTTTCATAAATACCTCCACGGATGCCCGAAAAATCAAAATCAATGCATTAAAGGAAAACGCAAAAAAATTTAAAAGAAACACACACAAAAAACCACACACAAAAACCGTTTTTTCTTTTTCTAACGCCGGTTTTTTGAAAAATATTAGTTTTATCTATAAATCTGGAGAAACATAAAATACTTGGAAACGAGAATGACGAAAATTATTGGAATATAGAACTATTTGAAATGGTACAGAACACGAATAGTTTGGTCACACGTGACGGCAATCATACTTTACAATATGTATAAATCATCCATCTACAGGTCATAAAATTCATATCACGCGCCATACAGATTAAAAAGCTTTTACGTGAGTCAGCTTTTATCTTGAAATTTACAGTTTATCGCATCATTTTAAATAGTATGATAATGCTTTACATTACATCAATTACATTACTTTAAGTTTACCAAGTTATAAAACAGAAATATTTGCAATGTCGAATTTTTTGAATTTTTTGGTGATTATCAATGCCACATCTACATAAACTAGCCGTCATACAAAAATGTTTGTTTTAAAAACATTAGGTTCATGTTTTATACCAAGATATACAATTTTCAACTTCAAGGCCACATCCACACGAATTCCGCGCTAGCGATAAAATGAACGAGAAATCTAAATAATGAACGAAGCGAAAGGCGAGTTCATTATAAAATATTAGGAGTTCATTTTACCGCCAGCAAGTGGGTAAATATGTAAACAAACTACAACTGAAAGTAACTCAACCTTTTAATAAGCAACCTGAGTTCACTGCACAACTTTCGCTGGAGTAAAAGCTTAATAAAAATTATTTTGGTTGATGTCTATAGGCGGTCGTTTGAGTTTTCTGAAGACTATAAGTTTAGACCCATTTCCCCCCCTCCCGAATTCTTACCCTCTGGTAGCATGGTTAATTCAAATGTGTCATTCTCTTTGAGTGATTCTAGTTCACTCTGTGGCACGAGGTGAGTTTATGGCCTCAGTGTACGTTTATGGTGTTCCACAAACACTATAGCAATAATCAACACTACTATATAGGCTATATCACTTTCACCAGTAATAAATTCATCTAGGTACTTGGGGGCATTCCTTTCCCTTTGAGGGTACCTTCTAGCTTGACAAGCGTTATTGGTTTCACAGTTGGTATCATCTTCATCATTTTCATTAGTTGCCTCAACACTAGTATCATTTTGGTTATTTGTGTCTGGATCATTTGTGTTGGTTTTACAGTTGGTGTCACAATCAAGTGCTTTGTAGGGGCCAAAGTCCTCATGGGGCATGTCAATCTCAGTTTGTGTTTCTTGTTCTACACAGTCTTTACCTACAAATTTGATAAGTCTGTGTTTCATGACTTTTCTAGTGTCTGGGTGGTATACTAGGTATGCAGGGCTATCCTTATCATATCCCACGAACACCCCCTTTATACCCCTTGGGTCTAACTTTGTGGAGTCACGGTTATACATGTAACATTGTGAACCAAATATCCCCATTCTAGAGAGGTCAGGTTTTAGCCCGGTTAGCATGAAATAGGATGTATTCTGCAATCTGTTGTTAAAATACCTATTTCGAATGTGGGCAGCAGTTTGGATAGCATATGGCCACAGATCTTTGGGCAATTGCTTCTCAATTAATAGGCACCTACCCATCTCAAACAGGGTTTGCCAATACCTTTCGGCAGTACCATTTTGATGTGGGGAGTAAGGAGTGGATGTCTGGTGTTTTATGGCTCGCTCTCTAAGGAGTGTTTGAAAAGCATTACTCATAAATTCATGTGTTCGAATCTCATCATGCACTTTTACAACTGGTGTGTGTAATAAAAACATAACTCAACAGTAAATAATCTATTTAGCTTTATGGCGTCGGCTTTGATGAGCTGTTTCGACTAATCAGTGTAACGGTTAGTGTTGAGTATTATGGAAAAGTAACTGGTTTATAACAGAGCTGGTTTCTCTGTTTAATGAAAGTAATAAGAAAGGAGTGTAAGGTTTGCTAAAGGAAGACGACAACTACGCAATTTAAAAACTAATGACATACCGGTTTCGAGCAACATGAGGTCAACTTTTTTGCAACAGAGAAACCAATTACATGATATGCCTAAAGTAATATAAATTTTTCATATAATCCCCATTTCGATAACGTTTTATCTTCATCTTAACACCATCATACATGTAAACACGTATCTGAACAGTCATAAGTGATAACTAGGGTGCTGCTGAAAATGAATAGCAAAACAGTTACTGTTCACCAGTAGCATACCTAAATTACACTTTCGTCGCTCTTAGCTTTTTTGCTTTAATAAGGTTATTTTTAATTGCAATGTTTTTATCGACAGTTATATATCAAAAAAAATATTCTATGGAAGCTTAGAGATACGAATTTTGTTTTCTTAGTGTGCTGAAAGTCACATGCCACCTGCTTCGCTCAATACCGAATAATCTCCTCAACAGACTAAGTTAAAATTCACATCTCTGCGCGCCAATGTAATATCTTATTTATGTCTATGTACATTTCTGGAATTTAATTCATTGGACTTTATAACTAAATGTCTATATGGATGAAGAACAAACAGAAAACAGTCCGTATTTTTTTTTATTATAAACATCTTCATTTTTTTTTGAAAAATGCAGCCAAGTTTTACTGCCCTCCAAAAAACCTGCATGCTTATAATAATTAGAAAACTACTGTTATGTAATTTTTTAACCGTTTTGTTTCAGAATTACGGAGGAAGCAATTTTGGCTGGTTTGAAACAAAGTTTCCCTTCGGCAAGTGAGATTAGAGAAAAGGATGTATATGAAGATATCTTTAACACCTTTTTAAAGGATCAGGACTTGTGGCTGCTGCTTCTCGCTAACTCAAAGCCATCTGAGAAAGTTCAAAATGAGCAGCAGTTTGTCACCGTCTACCGTGCTGTGAACTCATTTTTATCAGCAGCTGAAACCAAGAGGCTTAGAATAGGCTTTCTAGTGGACCTACAAAAAAATGAGACAGCTGTTCTTTTACTCACGAAACTTTGCGTATTTTTCCAATCCTGCAAGAATGAGGAACAAACAAGGGTTCGTGTGAATGAAAATGACGTCCATTTGCTCATAAAGTCAAATTTTGAGGAAGTGAATCGTTTGAATGGAATTTTAAACGATTTAGAGAAAGCCATTAGGTTTTTACGGAGTTTACAAGGGGTCATACTGGTGGACATTGATGAAGTGGTTGAGTTGATAACTGAGAAAAGGAAAGGGATTGGAGACATATTTGTTGATGATACTCTTGACAAGGAATTCTGGGGTTCTTTTGATGTTCTTGTTGAAAACGTAGAGCGGCTTTCAGAGTATTTCCAGTCCCTTGTTTTTCAGGCTGTAGCTGAGAGTTGTTTGTATCAAACTCAATTTGAGCAAAGTGATGATCAAACTCAATTTGAGCAAAGTGATGATGAAGAAGAGACAGGGGAGCTAAATGTCGAGGAAGCTCTTGAGATTATGTCCGATGAAGGGTTGCGGATATTTGAAAAATTGTGCAGACCTCTCTTTGATGACATAGGCTCGAAACCTTTAAGCTACACGGAAAGACTGTTAGACAGACTTGAAACAGAAAATGATCTGGATAAAGAGCTATCTTATATTGGTCAATTACAACAATTTAAAGGTGATGTACCTGCTAATGTGAAAGAGATGTTGAGGTGTTACATGAAGTATCCAATCATACGAAAAAATATTCAGAAATTAGACGTCATGCTGAAAGCTTTTGGCTGCGAAGGATGGCAGGGAACCGACTGCACTTTAGAAATCTCGGAACTGTCCCAGCACTTTTCTACTCTTAAAGCCTTCAGCGATTTTGTGAAAAGCTTTGACCAAATTAGCGCAAAACTTGATGAAGATCTCATGAATATTGTACGCGAGCTGGCACAGTCTCATGATTTGGTTGATTTACTAATCGAAACAGCTAATGATGATGTGGTTGTTTTTATTGATGCAGTAGAGGAACATTCCGACCAAACAGTTTCTGAGTCAGATGTTTCAGATTTTATAGAAGTCCATCGATTCATCAGTCCTCTTGTTCAAGATTTGCCGGATGATCCGGAAGAATTTCTCGATAACCTTTATCATCGATACATCAGTCAAGAGAAACTAAAAACAGGAATGGCAGCGAAGATAAAGGCATGCAGCTGCAGTGTTCATAGCTTGAAAAACCTGTACAATAATCTTGCAAACAGAGGAGAAATGACCAAAGAAATCATAGCCAATGCCGTGTCCAAGGGCTTTTATAACATAGAAGGAGGCACAAATACGCAGGTCTTTGAAGGCTCTAATTGGCAGTTTAAATTGACCTATGACGTTACGGATAAGGACAAAAGAACATACAACATGGGTGAGCTTCAAGATTTAAGAAGTCGAGCGTTACTTATTATGAATTCAGAAACGAAACAGCAAAGTTTGGCTGCCGCAGGTATCGCTCGAGAGTCCAGTAACGCAAACTTTCAAGATTTTGTCAAGCAAGTAGATTTCCTGTCAGAAATCACTCGCTTTGGAGAAGATTTGCAGTCCTCGGGACATCCAAAGTTTGATTCGTTCTTTGAAAAATTGAATGGTACGAGTGAGATTGTTTCACTTTCTGAACGCCTTCAGGAAGAACTGCACAAGTGGGATGAAATGCTAGAGAAAGTGCGGGACAAGTATTTTTACTTGAATTATTTTCACCCTGTCCAACTATGGACCCTTGAAAAGTTCTTTGATGGTGATAATTCTGTTGAGAAGGTAGCACATTCTTTATTCCGCTATATTAATCCCACTGTCAGCATTGATAACCTTCGAAGACAGAATTTTACTTTTCATGAAACGATTGCCAGATCGAATGTTGAGGCTAGGTTGGAGAAATTAGGAGTTGCCTTGGATGAAAAGTGTAAGGAAATAGGCTCGGCACTTGATGGTGATGCAGATAGGTCTCTGTTAACAGGCTCCCCTATTAAGCCAAGACAGGTTTATGTAGCCGTGCTTGACGAAAACAGCACACAAACAGTCCCTGTAGTTATGAAACTCTTTCATAACAGTACTGGATGTTTTCCTCAACCAAATCAGATTCTCTTTTGCCAAACAGAGACGACATGGGATGAAATAAACCTTCTCCTTCGGCGCTGTTTTATTTCCCACGCTCATGGCAAGCCAAACAAGCTCCATTGTCTTGCAAACGTTGAGAGCCTTCCTTATAACCTTCAGTTTCAACTTGTTGACGCCATAAAGCGTTACCATAATGCTGGCGATGCACCGTATCTCTTGAGCTTGATCTGCCGTGGAGGAGAACACCATCCAATAGCAAACGAGTTTCCCAACTCTGATGGTCGCCTAGCTGGTTTGACTGATGCAGAATTGAGACAGCACTTTGGAAATCTCTGTCCGAGCGTCACCATGGTAACATCCGATCTACCAGGTCTTGGAAAGACTGAAGTGATCTCTGAGGAAGCAGCTGAGAGAGAAAAAACAATTATGACCTTCTCCATCAGCGGGCCGTTGTCGAGGCGGCAGCTAGTCGAGAGGCTGATCAGCCTTGACGTGAAGAGCTTTCATTGCCTGCATTTGGACATCTCAGAGGTGAACGATTCTTTGTTCTTAGACACCTTTTTGTTTGAGCTCATTGTAGTGGGAATGGTGGCATCGCAAACACAACTTTTTCATATCCCCACAAGATTCATTTTTATTGAGATAGCAAATACATTGCAGCACTGGTTGAGAGATTCTTTGACAGTCACCAAATGTTTCAACAGATTACATTTAAAGTGGAACGGCTACAATCATATTGTGAGTAGCTGTGAGCAAGCAAGTAAGATGCAGATTGTTTGTCAGTACTTGGAGGCCTACGACAACAAGACCCTTGAGAGTGAGGCTTTGAGTTTGCAGCAACTAAGTGAGCGTCGTCTCCTCTCTGAAAACAAATGTAGATATTTGCTTGAGAAATATTTCTCTTTTAGCACCATTGACTTCTCCTTTAATATACTTGAAAGCTTCATTGGTGTATTGGCAGACCAGTTACGAAAATTTTCTTCCAGCCTCTTTTTCAGACCAAAACACCTAGAAGACATGATTGGCAAAACGCATGATATACGAACACGTTTGTTTGAAGCCCTTCTTGATGTCTCGAAAGAGTTTGCAAGCAGGTCCGTAGACGCTTGCAAAGCGGTTCAAGCGAAAGCATTGGTTGACAGGTCGGAAAGTGAGTTTGCCGACACGAGAAATCTACAAACACAAAGCGGCAATGCTGTGGAAATGGTGAGAAGGTTGGCAGGAATGGTTCAGTGGGCAGAAAGTAACCATCTGGTCGTCATGTTTCATGCGCTTGATGGTTCTGTTACTGCGCTGTTCAGAGAATTGAACAAGGTGCCAGTAAAGGTATGTCAATTTTTTCATATTTTTAACTCTAAACACCTGAAATAGAATTCACGGTAGAGATTTTGATTCAAATGATTCGATTAACAGCCTAAGTATACATGTGTCCGGTCAATTATTACATCAACTTCCTTTGCATTTTCATTGTAGGCCCGATTTTAGTTGTTTTGAATAAGCTTTGAACTATTTTCTGCCAATTAAAGAAATCTTTACCAATGCGTAAAATTAAATCATTTATAAGCTATATTTTAGTAGAATAAACCAAAGAAACCCATATTTCCTTATTATTTATATAGTTATTTTATTTAATGGATAAAAATGGCGAAGATGACTTTTATTTTATTTAGTTTATTATTATTATATTACCATTCTCTTTCATTTGCCGCTTATATATTTAGAAATAATCTGTTCAGTTCAACCTGTTCTATAAGTTACATTATTTTTTCATCTTTTACTTATTGCGGTAATATTTCTTGTTGTGTTTGTGCGACCGTTTCATTGACTTTCTCTCGAACCCATGAAACGCTTTGCGTTTTTTTCCCCACCATCTTTTTTCTGTTTATCCTTTTTATTCTATATTATTATTCTTTTTATTCTTTATTCTATATCTCTCTCTGGGAACGAGTTTCTTGTTTCAGTATGGCAACTAGATACCATAACTGGCATTATAATGACTCCCTGACGATGGGGTTATACTCCAGAAACTATATTAGTTTGTTATAAAATTCATTCGGTTCTCCGAAACAAACTATAACATCATGCATTTTAACTGATGAATAACATCTTGAGAAAGAAACTTTTGTAGCTAGACTTATCCGTTTAAGGGGAACTGAGCTCTTAAATCAACCTTTATAAATTATACCATTAAAGACATACCATATTTGAAAGTATTTTTTCTCGTGTCGCGCTGATTTTCCGAGAAATTTTAGTTCGAAAGTGCGTTTCGCGCAATTTGGGATAGTCTAGCGTTGGCGCTTGTCAGCGGTAAACGAAAAAAACGTGTGACGTAGGTTATGGAGCAAGCAAGAATGCGCTTGTACTGTTATAGTTGTCACAAGGTCGTATACTTAGTCAAGCGTGAAACATTGTTGTGCAATGTTGAATTATGTTGAGTTATGTTGTGTTCGCTTTCGCGGTAAAAGATCTTCTAAATATCTGACATCATAGCCTCACTCTTACTCCGCCAATCCTTTATTTTTGAGCTGCCGGTACAAAGAGGCACGCAGTGCGTTTTAACACGATCTTCTTCAAACTGCAAAAAAAGCAGCGCTGCACATTTGAGGATTTAACATAAAAAAGGTTAATTTTAGGGTTCAGTTTTCCTATAAAAATGTAAAAAACTGTTGGCCTTCGAACGATGGCAACCTTGGCAGGCTTCGTCATCTTATTTAAGAAACTTGTTGTGCATGTTAAACGACATCATTTCGATCGAATGTCAGCTCCTGCACTGCAGAATGAGATGCCGGGCTATAGATTTATACACTTCAGACGGTCAGCTGAAGTTTGTGTCGGCGTTTTGCTATGCTTTAACTGTTGAACAAGTTTCTTTATATTTGTACCGGATACAAGCAACTATGCCTAGAATACACCATTCTTACTACTGAACCCCTTTTTCAGTAAAGTTAAACTTTTAATTTGTCTTTTTTACTTTGAAAATGAAGCAGTTTTGAACATTGCATTCAAATAAAAGAGTTTTAATGAACTGTATTCAAGTTTTTTCTTTCATTGCAGCAGAAAATTTAAAAACATTTTTAGCAAAAGCATTTTTTTCCCCATAATCCCAAACTACATTGATAATGGGAAGCTTATTTTTAGATGTTATGACGTTTTAGCATCGTTTTGAAATCTTCTACTTTATCTGTAGATTATAGACTCCGAGGAAGGGTATTATAAGCCTGAACCCAACAATATACTTAATTAAACTTAAGGGCTTGTGTAATTCCTTTTTAAGGTAAAAGAGGTATTTGAGAGCCAGGAAATGCTATCTGGGGAGAAGCTCCAAGAATTACAGAAATTAGATCAAAATCAGTTGAAGACGAAGCTGGAACGTATTGTGCGGACAAACGTCAAAAGAAGCGATGACACAGCTGCCAATCAAAACTATGTGTTGACCGCTGATAACGTGCTGAAGATGGTTCTTGTTATTCAACGCGTCAGGGCTGGTATACCTGTGATAGTAATGGGCGAGACAGGCTGTGGGAAGACGAGCCTTATCAGGTATGGGCCAATCCCTTTTTATATGGCAGAATTAAAGGAGGGGCTGATTTAAAGTAAGAAAGGTATCTTGGTGGGGGAGAGAGATTGATACAAATAGCAGATATCAAAGTTGAGCCCGCTCTCCAGCAAGCAATAATCGTTGTAGAGCTTCTCAGTGGTGATGCATGCATGACGGATCCAATAAATTTACTTTCTTTGAACAACTATTGCTTCCCATAGCTTGTTCGGTAAGATTACTGTAAGTGTAAAATAATGGGATAAAAGAGATGAGTTTTGTTGAAGTCTATATAGTCGCTTTCATAATAGCTTGACTGGTTAAAAACGTCGTTTCTATTACACGCGAAAAACTGAATCAAGCTAATCGTTTCTACATCACTGTGTGGCATTGTTGGATCAACTAAAACTAAGGAAACTATGTAACGGTGATTTTGTTGTCTCAAAAACTCTGAGGTAACAAGAGCACATTTTATGCTATTGCAGCATCAAAAACTTGAAATGGTTGCCCCGAAGTTTTCAGCTTGCAAAAGATCCTTTTCCATTCTTGCCATCCGTAGCAACAAATGACAGGAAACAGAATAAACACCATAATATAATTTTTACTAACAGACAGAAAACATTGTTTTTGGAATTCATTTCCGGCAAGAAATAGCACCTTCAATTGCCACAAACTACCATAAAGTGTTAGCTCATTTAGTGTAAGAACAGTGCTTGAGCATTGTAAGAGTCACCGGTTGGAGTTTTAGATGTTAAATGTTATTATTATTTGCTTTAATTGTTTTACATGGGTTGTAATACTTTTAAGGACTTAAAGTTTTTAGTGCATTTCGGGTTTAACAAAAAATAGTGTCATATAGACGCCTTGTTATCTCTTTTGTTGTTCTTCTTATTGTGTAAGTGTAAAGACGACAAAACCCAACGTAACGTACATTTTGAACGTCGTACTCTTAAGAAAAACTTTCTTAATCTGAAACTAAATTAGATTAGAACTGACGAATGTAAAACACTTTTTGTCACTTGTTATAGCTGATTGTTTTTCTTGTGGTGGACAGTGCTATATGACCTCTGTTAAACATTGCTTTTATTAGGGTTTGAAGCTGCTTTTTTTAGTTTTCCAGTAATTATCTAGAAAAATGTTAAGTACTTGGCAATAGTCGAATAGTTTAGATTAAGAAATAGAACCATTTTGAGAGACCACTAAGGCCTCAAGCCGTTACCGCTTAATCCGTTAGGTATCTTGCCAAGATGTGTGATGTCAATTTTCATGTAATGAACTTTCACGCTGGAATCACAGAAGAAGACATTGTCAAGTTTGTAAGGGAACAAGAAAAGAATGCGGAAGAGAACCCCGATGACCAAATATGGGTGTTTTTTGATGAGATCAACACCTGCGAGCACTTGGGCGTCATCAATGACGTCATATGTCACCGAAGTCTTCTAGGAGAAGCGTTGCCAACAAATCTAGTCTTCATGGCAGCCTGCAACCCTTACTGCTTGCGTCCCACAGGTATATTATTACTGTAAATCATTAATTTGAACAAATTTATTTAATGCTTTCCTGTTATTTTTCAAGCTAAGCTATTTTCGATTGATTCCATTTCTCAACTGAACGCGTTTTCAGCGCCAACCACCAACCATCTTAACCAGGATTAAGTTGTTATTAAAAATGATTAAACAACCAAACCTATCGGTAGAGTTTTTTTAGCGGAACACACAATCAGAAAAAACAGTTTAATTAAAAAAACGATGTTCATTATTACTGAACATATCTGCCAAAATCTCTTAACATTTCCCAATCAAAATTAAATGCTAAAAAAGCTAAATCCTTTATGAGCCTAGTGGTCCATGGAGCCGGCGCTTATCTCCGGTTTCTATAGTGTTAAGCGGATGAGAGTCGTTGAATCCCCCCTGAACGGGACACTAATCCATCGCAGGTTAGCTCCCAGCAAACGCTGGTACTCATTTACCTACCCCGGAAGGATGG
>JAPEIX020017882.1:0-12496 GCA_026122405.2 Zoanthus sansibaricus
AAGAAATAGTATAAAAGAACTTGTAAACTTGACTACTTCGGGTAGTCGCAAACACTGTTTCCAGTATTAAAGTTCTCGGTACAACTCAAAGCTGCCTTGTGAGTTATTCTATCCAGCCCGGCTTCTGCAAAAGACCATCCGCCATCCATCTAAAAGATCAAAGAAAAATTCTCGTAACAATAGATGCTATATATTATTGTTCTAAATTACTACATTATTATTATTTGATTAAAAAATCTTTAAAAATATCGTCAAGATTAGAATTAAATAAAGAAGGGTATTTTATTAAAAAATATATAAAACACGAAGATTTTAAAAATGTGATATTTTATAGTGAACAAACACGCCTTAATATAAATACAAAAAGAAAACAAAAATACCAGCATGGAAGTTATAAGCTGAATAAAATATCATTATCATGTTTTGATGATAAAAGAAACATTTACAATGATGGTGTTACTAGCCATGCTTATGGACATTATAAAATACCTTCTGTTATCAAGGTGTAATATTCAGTATTGAATCCTAGCATTGAACACTTTTTGTGCACTAGTATCCATTCATATTTGTTATCAAAATTTTATTTCCTGATTATAACAAAATGTGATAATTTCCGTATTGGGGCGTACTTATTTACGCATGCAGTTTCATCGCTTATAACTATAAAAGTTAGGGTCTGGGTAAGGGTTAGTTTGTATGATTAAACAATAGTACGCCCCAAAACGGAAATTTTACCACAAAAACTTCTTAATTTACCGCTCCTAATTTTACCGCTCTCTCTAAACCTTACAAAGATCCACAAACGACGCCCCTTCTTTACTCATGCATTTATAATACTGTATATACTGTATAATTTCTTATTGTTTGGTTTGAGAAGTCATTTTAACTTGTGCTTCATGTTTTATCACCTGTTTCAAACACCTTGAAACAAAAAAGCCCTTCGGACGTTGCCCCTCGACACTTTGCTAATCGGGACCTTGCCCACGAGACTTTGCTCCTCGGGACCTCATTATTTTCTCAGAAATTGAGTGATTTTGATAAGTTATGAATACAGGTTTTAGGAAAGAACTTTTAATAGTAAAAAAAACATAAAACCGTTTCATGGCAAGACTGTTAATAAACCATACATTCTTTTAAAATTCCTTGGTGAATGAAATCTATCAAGGAAGTAAACATTTACGATGATTAAAAAAATACGATTTTTTCAATTGTTCAAAAATATTTGACCCTTGTTTTTCATCTCAAGATTTCTCATACTTGCCTTTCTTTGCAAAATAAATAATGATTTTTCGCTCTAAGTCTTCTCTTTCTTTCAGTAAGGTATCTTAAAGCTGCGTTTTAAAAGCACTCAATAGATTTGTATTTAATGTTAAAAACTTTCTTAAGAGAAATATTTTTTAAATCTTTAATCATTTTCAGGTTACTCCAATCTACATCCAATCACAGTGGCCCACAATAGACTGGTACCAATATCTACGAATCTGGGAACATATGCCCACGCACATGCGTAGAGTTTCCAACCTCGTTGGTGTAGAGGAAGCGTTTCTGGCGCGAGCAGTACGAGGACGCATCCCGACACGAACCGAAGAACAACGAGCATCTCTTGCCATTCATCGTCGTTTCTTCGCAGCCCTAGCGTTACATGATCTTGTACACGAGGTACAACTTTCTTCAGTCTTTTTATAATTGTACAAAAATGTTTCTAGAATTTTTTTTTAGACCTCGAATTCTGTATTTTCGTCGGTCTAACAAAAATACGTATTCTTACGTTTCACTTTTAAAAATGGCGTAACTATTTATGCATGCAAGCGGACGTAGTTGGTGCAGTTAGTAAGATTTCTGCTTTTTAAATCAAAAGTTTCCGGTTCGATCCCGGCTTTGCGGAGATTTGAATATTTGTGTCACCTTCTTTGCCGTTTAAGCTAACTCAGCTTTCTATCCTTTTGGTAAATGAGTACCCTTGTCTGCTGGGAGCTAATCTGTTATTGATTAGTGTCCCGTCCAGGGGTAGTCCAAAGACTCTCAAACGCTTAACAGAACACTACAAAAACTGGAAATAAGCGCCACCTCCATGTGCCACTTTAGTATTTGGTTTCCTCTACTGCAATCTATTTCTTTTTCTTTGAATCTACTCCATTAATAGACACTGATTTAACCTCACACAGCCTGTACCTTAGCCATAGAAATGAAGGTTCTAGTGCAAAAACAACGTAAGTGACTTTGCATGATATGCTAAATTTTCCCAGGGCTTATAAAACGATTATAGGAATAATGTAGGGTGAGATGAGAACTTGATTGAAATTCATTTATGGCATTTTTGTCTAGTGCAAAAGCAAAGTGACCTCGTATGAAATGCTTAATTCACCCAAACGTTGTGAAGAGATAATAGGGATAATTTAATAAGAATTGAGAACTTCATAAAAAGTCACTTACTCCGTTTTTGCACTGGTTTATTTACTATATTCTATTATTTATACGATCTAGAACACTCCCCTTTCTAAACTCCTGGTGGATTTAAGGGGGCTCTTTGCCGCTATAAGTAGATCATGTTATTGTAAATTTGTTAACATATGGCAGCTAAATATATATTAATTTAAGTCAAAAGTAAGATTTTATTTTGGTTAAGAGATGTAATTAGTTAATCACAAAAAAATATGGCGCAAGATAAGAATGACAAAGCCAATTCTTTACTATTAGTTCTGAAAAATGTTGTTCCAAATAACTAGAAACACCTTACGTTTGTTTTATTAGATGCCCCTACCGGTAGTAGCACAAAGATACGGAGCCACCAAGGGAATGCTTCAATCGCTCCAGGCCTCCGCCGCTACTTTTGCGGGCATGGTTACCATTTTCTCTCAGAAGCTTGGCTGGAGTAACCTGGAACTTCTCCTGTCCCAGTTTCAAAGCCGTTTAACATTCGGAGTTGAGCGAGAGCTCTGTGATCTCGTGCGAATTTCAGTCCTCAACGCTGCGCGTGCGCGAATGTTGTACAACGCTGGCTATCACAGCATTGCAGCACTTTCAGCTGCTGTTCCTGGTGAGGTAGAGCAAATTCTTCGCAATGCTGCCCCCTTTGTCAGTGGCCTCAAGAGAACTGGTGAGACAGATTCTGAGGTGCGCGAGAGGAACAAGGCTCGAGTTATCTGGGTACCTGGCTTACGAGGTTTGACAGAAACTGATGCTGCCAAGCGTATTGTGTTGGAGGCCAAACATTTGGTGCAAAAAGATGTAGCACAGCTAGGGATACAGTGGAACCCGTCTTGTGATACAGGAGAAGAAGCCGGTGAGTGTTTCTGACAGTGTAGCCTGCAATATTGGCAGAAATGTTTATTTTGACGATCCGTACTAAGATAAGTATTATTTTAGGTATCAAGTATAATTAGTATAACCCTGCTAACGGTCTAACACGCGTCCTGCATTCTGATTGGCTTCTCTACTTGAGGTCTATTTGTGATAGTCTACTAGTTGAGAAAAGATGGCGGATCAAAATAGTTATGAGCCTCGTTTTGCTATAATATCAGAGGATTTCATCGATAATTTAGTTTGTACATCCTTTTGTGACTGATTAGTAGGTTTATACTTAAACAATTAGACCTGGAGGATGAATGGACTACGAGTCAATGTCCCATGAGGCTGGAGGTTCAGGTTCATGTAGTTCATGTGTTAGTATAAACCTACTAATTGGTCCAAATAGAATGAGAAAAATATATTAGCGATGAATATTAAAGCAAAACGGGGCTCATTACTATTTTGATCCGACATCTTTTCTCTACCAGTAGGCTATCACAAATAGACCTGAAGTTGAGAAGTTTTCAACTTCAAGTTTTCAAGATGACAACTAATTATTCACAAAAAACGGGACCAAAGAAAAAAGTTCGAATAATCGAATAGTCCGGAAAAACAAGGTCCGAAAAATTGAGGTTCGAATGTACATATATTTTAAAATCATATTTCTTTTGTTTTCGCTCTGTATACGTATTTATGTTTATCATGTTTTATTCAGGTAGGCGATTGTAAACTTGCTGTAAGTAGTAAGGATTATGATTGTATATTGCATAAAGCTATGATTATGTTTCCATTATTTTCATTTTATTTCTTGTAATAATCATATCTTAGATCAGCTGTTTCTGATAAGTTTCAAAACTTGATAATTTTATTAATCAAAGGAAATACAAGCGAAAAGGAAGACAGCAATAGGATTGGAAGAAGACGGAGTAGTGAAAACAACCCAGATGGCAGTTCCAGTGAATCTAATCCAAGTAGCAACAGCAGCATCGGGAGAAGAAAACGTACAAATGGTAACAAAACACGCTATTCAGCAGTACAAAAGAAAAACCCACGATTAGCAACTCATAGCCCTTCTGTGAATGATAAAACAAAGACCTCAAAGGATCAAAGAACATCAAGTTCTGGCTCTACAACCAAATTTGAAAAGGAGTATTTAGAAACTGGTAAAATTAGATGTAATCAAAAAAATGAAAAAGTTGATGAAGATCAACGTGAAAATGGTGCTGTCGGTTTTGTGGTTAGTGAGAAAAAAGCGAGGTTCTCACAGATTGATCTTTCAGCCAGTGGAGTCACTGATTCTAATGGTGTAGGATTAGAGCAAGTCTCAGTAAAGGAATGTGAATCGGATGTGCAGAGAAACATTCAGGACTGTAATGTTGAATCTTGTAAAATTGAAGCAGCTTCAAGGCAAGAAATCAAAGATGTTACTTATGCATCCTCTAAACTGACCATTAATAAACCCATCTGGAATCAAGATGAGGATCGATTTTCATCTCATGGGATGTCTGCTTCCTCATCAATTTTGTTTGATTTAACATCTAATTTGTCTGGCTCATCAAAAGTTCTCATGACAGAATCAAGACAATTAACCTCAGTAGAACTTTACTCTGAACCCTTGGAGAACGAGGATAGTCAAACAACCCCAAGCAAAGATAAAGGTAAAAGCAAGTATGATTCCCAAGAAATAGCGTGCAGTTTGAGCGACACGTTTCTAAATGCACAATATAACCTTGTAACATGCGGACCAGCAAAGTTTCCAGATGTTAAGAATATTCCTATGTCTGATTCCGAAGACAACAAAAAAGAGCTCAATATTAAGGATCAAATACAGCCTTGTCTTCTTACTTCAGAAACTACTGAAGTTCCATTACAGTTTTCCCGCTCATTTTTCTCGGCAAGAATCTCTTCTCCTAAAGAGGTCAAAGTTTGTTCAGTTAGAGAACTAGGCGTAGCAAATACAGAAATAGATACAGTTGAGTCGTTTTCTTTGTGTTTGTCGTTTAGTGAAGGTTGCAATGAAGACTCGCAGATTAGTTTAAAAACGCTAGCAATGATTGATCTCATGGAACAAAAAGACGAAATCCAAACTTTACCCGATAATCGCGAAAAAGTGTTTGGAGAAAATCAACTTCAGTCTCAAAGAAAATCAACGTCAGTGCCCGACACCGAAACGAAAGTTAATTTAGAAGAAGAAAGTACTTTAACAACAATCGAATCCAAGCCAACAAAACGTCTAGAAAATCAATTTCATGGTTACTCAAGTTTATCTAAAAGAAATATTTCATCTTCAACAAGAAATGCTTGCAAAAGAAAAACAACGGAATTAATTGGAACCACTAACCAGAAAGAACATGAAAATGCTGTTTCAATAACGATGGACTCTAAATTAAAGATAAAGCAAAACGGTGAAAGCGAAAACGACTCCAACTTGCCAGATTTGATTCCATCTACACCTCCACGCATGCGTCAATCATTTAGTAGCTGTTTTACGCCAGGACGAATAACTCGCAGCTGCAACCGGATAAAAAACTTAATTGATTCTCCTCTCCGCTCTGGCTATAAACAGAGTCCGTTACATCCACACCAAGATATGATTCCTACTAGCACTCGTAGGTCAACACGTGCTCGTGAAAAATGCCCTGTAAACTCAACATCCAACACTAGTGAGACTTCTTCCTCCTCTTCTTCCTCAGTGAGCCGGTCTTCAAGGTTTCCACGTGGCTCCATAGCCCAAAAGCCTGATCTTAATCCTTTATCTAAGCACCCACGCGATCAACATCCACATTTCTCTGATGAAACAGTTTCACCGAAAAGCAAAATTCCCAGGAGTATAGAACCATTGCTAACTCCAAGTTGCGCCTTAGATGACACCTTATCCATTATCGACGTAGCTGGTCACGATGAGTTGTTCGAAACCTTTATGACAGAATGGAAAGAACAGTCACAGTTTGCTATTGCTGTTGCTTGTGAGAGGTCATTGGGCCCGCAGTCCAGGATAGGTGCAAGATTCGACTCTAATGGTGGTAAGTGAATGTTTCTATTTGCTATAAACTAAGCCAGACCTACTGGTCTAGTAACAACAACAACAACAACAACAATTCATTTTTACACCACTTAACATTTACATTTACATCTCCATTTTTGTATCTACATTTACATCTAAATTTACAGGAATAAATTTTGCATAAAATGATGGATGAGGGCTTCCCTATAACTGGTAGGTTAAACAACCTGAAAGTCCTTTGATAGATAAATTAAATTTGATATAAACGGAGTACATGACATAGAAAAAGAATAGCAACAAAAACAAAAAACAAAATCAATATGATAAAAAAAACCATATTAATGAACTTACATTTATTTCTCCCTGAACGGGAAGTATTAATTTCCAATTTTCAATGTTTTAGGCATCAAAGAAAATCCCCGGAAAGGTTTAAAGATTGGAGAGGAAGGTGAAGTAATTGTCGGACTTGCCGTCAGTTGGGGCAAAAGAGATGCTTACTACGTCTCACTGCTAGAATCAGAACAGGTCCCGGATGTAAAACTTAGTGCCGGCATTCTAGGTGAGCCAGCACTCGCCCCTAAGTTGTCTTTGAATGAAAGGATAGAGGCCATCAGATTGATGCTTGAATGCCAAAAAGAACAATTTGTAAAGACTTGCTTTAACACGAAGGAGATTGCGAAGGTAATCCGAATTTATAATAATGGTAAAACTGCAATGCTTTGTGGGATGTGTCTATAAAGATGAACTCAAGTATAGATAGCACAAACGTGCTAGTAGCTAACTTGAAGCCACTATATTGAGCACTATGGCTACGTTGGTATCGTGGCTTCAAGTTTGTTACTAGCACGTTTGTGCTATCTACACTTGACTTTAATCTTTATAGCTACATCCCACAAGCACAGTGCATTTACTACATCTTATACTCTTTTTAGGAAATTGAGCCTGTTAGCTATGCCATAAAGTGTTATGTATATAAACATACTTTAAAATATGACTACATAATATTAAAATACAGTCAAAAATTGAACTCAGCGCAAAAACTGTTCTATAACAAACGTTTTAGGTCGACTTGACCGTCATCAGGTTTAAAGGGCGGGTACAAAAGATTAGATATAAATACATGTTCTAACAAAAATTTCTATGGTGTTCCTCATAGGGACAAACACGTTTTCCTTCTTCGGAAGAAGTAGAGACTCCCATGGTCTCACCCTTCTACGATCGACACGTGGATGATTGGTTTACTAGTAGATCTAAATCCAAAACAGACATGCTGCAATTTTAGTCAAATAAGTTAAAATTTCTATGCTGAAAAATTAAGCAATGAACTGTTTTATAATTATACTTATGAAGTTCTCTAAACTATCAGCGGAAACAAATAGCTCTCGCATGGAAAGACCAGTTTAATAGATGCACAACATAAATCCCCAAAAAAACCTCCTATCGTAGTAAACTATATCCGTCCAAAAATGATTTCTACATGAGACGTCTTTCTGAGCGAGTTTTTCATCCTACTTTTGATATCTTTTGTTCTGCAGATGAAATATTTTTTTTTCTATTAAGCGACTGGTAAGACATAACCTCAGGTGTTCAAAATCCCCCCTTCCATCTTATTAAAATATATCCATCCAAAAAAGATTTCTATACATGAGACGTGTTTCTCAGTGAGTGTTTTATATTACTTTTGTTATCTTTCGTTCTGCAGGTAGAAAGATATTTTTTTCTGTTAAGCGACTCATAAGACATATAACCTCAGGTTTTTCATGCAAATAAAACTATAATCGCCTTTAGCTGGAAAAACATTTCTAACAACATTTCGTCTTCCAGCGCTGTCTGGTTTATCTATATAACACAAAGTGCCAGGGCGATAGCATTAATGGCACATATTCTAATAAAACAAGTTTTCTTAAGAAAGTTTTGCAAAAAAAAAAGTGCATCGTCATCATTAAACCCGATATCGTTATCATACATCATAACCATCGTTTGTATCATTATCCTTATAGCCGTATCTATCGTGTACACATCAACATCCTCCTCGTCCTCATCATTGCTTTTATCGTTATTATAAAATTATTCTATTTGAGTCTCAACCCTGAGTACCACAGGTCCGCGAGGGGTTGGGGAGAGAGATCTCTCTTTCCCCCTCCCCAGCCCTTCTTGGATCTCTGGTACTCAGGGTATTGAGTCTAGGGCGGGCTTTAAAAAACTTCAACATTCTATTCTAAAAACCTACTTCGTCTACAAATTGCCCAAGAAAAGCTCGACTAATATAAAATAGATCCATTTCCGAATTATGGTCCACTACTCACAAGAAACGAACCTTCAAATCAAGGCTAAGTGCTCAAAAATCCAGACAATGTGTGGATGGTGAGCACCTAGCCTCGACTTGAAGGTTTGATTTGTGAGCAGTGGAGCGTAATTCGGAAGTGCATGGACAATTAAATTGCTGTCTTTTTATATACTTTAGGATAAAAGAATAAAATTGAACTTTTGCCTTCTTTTTCTCCCCGCAAGTGACAACATTTCCATTCTGTTTTCAGCATTCTTATTCTCTTCGTTTGATTTCACAGATATCATTCAAACTTTACAAGTTTGTTCTCTCGTCATAAACCAAAGTGGGCGGGTGCTCTACGCCTGAATTGTTATCTTCATCTTTCTTTTTTGGGCGCCGTGTTTTCTTGCTTAGGTCAACCTGTGCGTATAGCTCATTTGGGTCTTCATTCACTGCTGATTCACTGGCTTTTGCCCCATCATCTTCAAACCCCACAGGGGGCCCGATGCTAACAGCTGTGTCTAAACTGCCACCTTCGTCACGAGGTGGGGGTGTTGTATCAATATCTGAAATAGGCAAACTATAGCCTTTGTTCTCCAAACCACATTCTCCACCCCCTTCAACATTTGACATGACACCAAGATACGCATCCGTTTCATCGTCGGTGTCTCCATCTCTGAACGCAGAATCTTTCTGTGCTGCTTTGTAAAGTTCGTTAGTGAAAGACATCCGATCACCCTTAGCAGGTGATACATTTAGTTTGTCTCTAGACTCACTATCTTGATCCGCGTCCTCGATGAGTGGAGAGGGAGTGAAGCTAGTAAATCCTCCGCCAAGTTCTTCCACACTTGAGTATGGTTGATCGTAGAAACTGTCTGTTGATTCTAGTGAGATTCTCTTGTTACGCAGCTTTACCAGAGGGGATTTCGCAGTGTCTTGAGGATTATCGAAGAGTTCGTAGTCGTTGGTTGGTTGAACTTCGCTAGAAGCTAACGTGTCATTACTCTGCTCTGTTGCACGACTATCCCATCGTGGTCTGTCAGGAAAATTGCTGTCCCAACTAGTCACGGACTCAGATTCCAAGCTTTCGGCCCCAGACTCATGCAAGTCAAGGACAGCTTGACGATCAGGACTTCGAATACTAACAAGAAACACAAGAAAATATCATAACTGCTTTAGTGATGATAATAATAACGCAATTTCTTTGAAATTAAGTATGCTAATGTGGCAAACTGCCCTTGGAATACAAAAGTTGTAAACTTATAATATTACTTTTAATATTACCTATTTTATTGATACAATTAACACTTAAAACACGAGCTCGCAATTTTGCCTGATGGAATGATAAAGGCAAAGCCAGAGTCATTCTATCGACTGGCGATAGTTTTAGCAGAAATCTCTGAAAAAGAAACCAAATTACTAAATATATCCATAGAAAGGGAATACTGTAGCCAATCAGATCGCAGTATTTGCGATAGATACCCATTATCATTATTATTAAATAGTTCCAATTAGTAGTATATATTAGTATAGAAAGGTTTTGTAAACTTTAACTAAACAGTTACAGACATACATTTTTTTCAACAAACAAACAAACAACACACCTTACACCTACCAACACTACCTTTTTAAAGTAAGAAAACAGTTAAACTAAATATAGCCTCTTAATTCTTCACAACAATTAACAATAAATGAAAACCCTAACAAGTTTTCGAACGATTTGCCAAATTCAATTTTTATAGTCCTGGCATAGATTCTTGCATATCAATGAAAGATACACGTGCAAATTTCTGAAGAGCATCCAAATTTTGTATAAACAGTATTTAAAGATGTATCATACTTGGCAGATCAAGACAAAAACCAAGGGTCACACAAGTCTTTAAGATGACTAAAATTACTTATTTTTTTTAAAACGAGTTTTTCGTTTTAGTTTTAATAATAATCTTTCAAAAAAGTAAATAAGGAAGCGATAAAATTGTTTCTTCGGTAAATCGTCATCACTGACACCTGAAAGTTCATGCATTTGCGCAGTCTTAAACGGATTACATCGCTGTTTGATAGTTTTTATAGAGATGACTAACGTTCTAGCTTATTCTCTGTAATTATAAACTATTACAATCATTCTAGTTTCGAAGCGTTTTTAAAAGATAGAAAGATTTCAAAGGTACGTAAAAGGAACTTCACAGGTCTTGAATAGTGATTTAAGTCTAAAGGATTTTTTGGTTTAGTGTCTTAAAAAAATGACTTTTTTAAGTAATTGGACCTTTGCAGTTAAATACCTTGATTTAATTAGCTCTGACAAAATGATGTTCACAAATGAAAAGAGCTCATTATAATTTGTTAGAAGACTTAGTTTCAAGTCTCAAAGCACTTCAAAATTGACAGTCAATATAAAATTAAACTTAATTTTTCTAAGGAAATGTATGTGAAAACGGTACTAGAGAGCAAACCTTGCTCTCCAGTTTTACAAATCCTTAGAAAAAATCCCATTTTCGGTCGCTCGCCATTTTTTTACATTTTCAAGGCAAAGAGCCGAAACTTTGCCATTTTACTAATGTCAACCTTCTCTTTTCATTTCAGATACCATTTCGTCCTAGCTGATTGTTGGCGTCAAGTGATCTCCAACTACCGAGGGCCTGTTCAAAAGCCAGGTTTATTCCACTAAAATAGGTTTATACACTTTACAATGAAAATGAAAAGCTAGTTAGTTTTTTTTTTTGGAGAAATTATGGTTTCGCTTAGCTGCACCAAAACAAAGGGAAATGGGAGTCAAAATAAATTGGAGACGTGATAAAAGTTTCTCTCGCCTCGACAAATAGTAAAAACTTCAAATTTTGGGGCACTATGCTGGAAAAATTAAACATATAATGTAAGAAGGGAATGGGGAGAGTCACAGAATGACACCCCCTCCCCTCCCTTACGAGGTTTTTAGTGTTCTCCTCCTTTCATTCTTTCTTTTTCTTATGGTTTTCCAATACAGCGTGAATTTTGGAATTATGTTTTCGTCACAGACCGCAAGATAAGAAATGCCTGAAATTTTTTCTAGTTTTGCTTCATTTCTCTTTTCGTTAGAAACCGCCAAACGCCACAAGCTTTAATATTTTAAAAAATGTGTTACTAATAAGTGTTGATATTAATAGTTTAAAGTAACGTTCAATATAGCATGCTTTAATTCTTTTTATTTCCGATTAAGTATCATTTAATTTATTAAAACAAACTGAGAAAGTAGTTTATATTTTTTGATGTTAAAACTATTTTATCGAGTTTAACTTTACCGTGTTTTAAGCAATTTACCTTCAATAGTTAGTTTACGATACCACAGTTTCAGATGTTGCTCGAGTAATTGCGTTGTAATGGCCACTTCCCTCCAGTACTGGCCTTTTTGGTAAAAATTTACAATTTAACAGTAGTTACATATTACCTGCACATTTTAAAACATAAAACGTTTATTTTGAGTAAAATTGAACATGCATTCAAGTTATTGCTTGATGTTGTTTTAAATTATTTTTCGTTAAAACTTAAAAAAGTTAAATCTATTATTACAAAGATGCAAAGATGCGTTCGTTTTTTATGTATATTTTGTCCTGTTGCTCTTTCACGTAAAGGATGTTAAATTAATAAGAATTAATGGTTTTTAAAAGACTACCAAATCTTCCACTTCCAAGAGACACTAGTGAATGACGGAATAGCCGGCCGTGGCCGCCACTAGTGTTTGACGAATTTGCCTGTGGGGTGGACACTAGGGCATAACAGGTTAGTGTAGCAGAAGCTGATATTCATTTATACAGCCGAGTCGATAAGAACAACTACAGCAAAGGTGAAGAAATCACACGAACACCGTGATGTTAAAGTGCCTAAGAAATGAAAAATGAAATTGTTCGATATCATTCTTTATACCCTTTTGATCCCAAATATCCAGTTTTGGTGAGTAGAAG
>JAPEIX020017952.1:0-12496 GCA_026122405.2 Zoanthus sansibaricus
CGCCCTTTTAACAATACAGAAACCGGAGATAAGCACCCGCACTTGGTTCGTAAAGACGTTTAGCTAGCCTTTATTTGACTAGAAAGGGTTAACGTTAGACATATTTTGTAGATGAGCGTGACATTCCTTCAACGTCATCATCCGCGAGCTCAACGCATGAAGATGAAAGAACCGACTACCATCGTAATGATGAACAAGTGGCTGTCTGTATGGAATGCCACAGGTATTTCGGAGTATTTCTTGCCTATAGCACTTCTATATATATACATATATATACACATGGTAATGCAACAAATAGCGTATATAGCTAATTACTCACTGCTTACCCACCCCGTTGGGTTTACCTTGACTATTAGTTGTTGACATATTTCAGTCCTAGTTATAGTGTTAAATTCTCCCAACATGAGCCCATACTTCTTATTTAACAAGTTTGATATAGAATTTTACTTTTCATCTTCAGTTGTTCGCTTTGTTTGATTAATTCTCATTTTCTCATTAACAAAAGACATATTTTATGTTATGTTAGAAGAAGTTTGGTGTTGATAACTGACTGGAACTTAAAGTGTTAATGAAGTTTTAAGATATCGCTTTTATAGCGATAAAACTGTTTAAAGTAGTTGAAGTTTAGTACGCCTACAAAAAAATCCACTCTTTTCATTCACCAGGCAATGCAGTGGGAAAAGGGCTCTTAAAGTAAGTGTCAACACGACTTTATCATATCTATTTTCTCTCGCCATTTCTTAGATTATTTTTGAGTGTAGACAAAGCTTAGATCGCGGATCCATACTGGCATCGATAAAGTTTTTGTCAGAAACTGGTTTTATTTAGATTTTGTAGTAAAGTGGCGTGGTTACGAATATAGCAATAGTTTATATATAAATAGTTTATATATTAATTGTATAACAATAGTTCGTGTGGCTGGTTTTATCTGGTTGATAGTATAACAATCGTTTGTATAAATGGTTTTATTTGGTTGATCAAATCAAGTTCTTGCTCTGCGGCTCTTGATATAGCTCACCGAATGTGGGGTTTTTATTTTCTCATCTCTAAAGTTTTAATTTATTCGGCGACGCCTTTTTGATTGTGACGCAGGTGTTATGACAGCAGTGCCATTATAATTAAACTTAATAGCATGTATGTTCATGGATCTAGCACTATAAACAAATCTCCTCTCATTTCTCGTTTAAAATGGCGACGTGCGAATATTTCAGTCTAATGCGAGCTGTTGATATTGACCAAAGGCAAGGAAAAGTAATGTTTTAATTAAGATTGTGGGACAGTTGGGCATCCTTTCAAACTTAGATTCAATTGGTGCTAAAAACTAAAGATTAAAAAATATATCGTATATTCATCATCATGAAAATGCTTAATTGAACTACCAAGTTGTATGAAGATTTTCCCGATCAAACGACTAAAGACTATATTTTTATGCTTATGTAGCAACTCCATAGGAAGTACCTTCGACTCTCGTCTCAGGCCACTGTCATGCATTTGAAGAAGTTTTTAGCAAGGAAACTGGACCTGAGTGATTATAAAGATGTAAGTACTCTTCAATATTCCTATGATTTATCGTGAGTTATGCTTGAGTTTAGAAAATTTTGCTAAACTTGCCTGGTGTTAGTGGAAGTTTTCAAGAGCTTGTGACAGTCGCGATTTAATTTGCTTTACCTTAAAACGTCAAAAATTAAGCTGTTTCTGAATGTTACAATTCTTAACAGGTCAAACAACATGTGATTATGATAATTGTTTAATCGTCATGGATATTACATTTCTTTATCAGCATTTTTTTTTCAAATTATAACTAATAGAATTATTAGTATAAATCACACTTTGTTTCCTCGGTCTAATGCAGCGAGGTGTACCCGATTGCTAGTTTTCACAGCGTTAGTTCAGTTTTGGCTATAACCTGTGCTAGAGACTTCATAGAAGTTCAAACGATTAGATGCAGCTTACACTTTTCAAATGATTTTTGTGTAGCACCAAGTATACCACACTTTGTTCCATCAAGACTAGCAACTTAGACACCCCCTTCTATCGACAGAAAGCTAATACCTGGGACCATGATTGGCAAAACACACCCGTATAGCTCGGTGAACTTCCTTTTTTACCGCCAAACTATCAACTAAGTATTCCTGATTATGTAATACATGCTAATTGTAAGTAGATGTCCGCCAACACAGTAAGCATTCTACGCAATCTTGGGAGTAACTCACCTCCAATCACCAACTTACACCCTCTTCTCTCCCAACTACTATTCTACATTCAATAACACCCCACCCACCGTCTTACCAGCTGGCGGCCTTACACACGTTCAAATAAGAAGGCGTTTTTGACAAGAAGCGAAAGGCCCACTGATTTTGCTTTACGCGATTCACAAATATATCTTTGCCCTATTATCCATTACTTTCTTTTTTATACGAAGATCGAAAGATCGTTCAAAATCGCGAGTTGTCGGTTTACTGGAACGAAAAATTAATTCTCTGTCGGTCGACTAAATCATTTAATGATTGTTTATTCAACTCAAATTTTCTTTCAATCATTCTTTATTTACTAGTTAGTTTATTGAAAAAAATCGAGTTTATTACACAAGTTTGAATTTTTCTTTGTTTGATTCCTACAAAGGTGGAGATTTTATGTAATGACGAAATACTCGGAAAGGACCACACGTTAAAATTTATTTGTGTAACAAGATGGAGATTTAAAGTAAGTCTGACATAATATATTTGACATAATATATATATAAAATTATGTATTATATATTAACAAATTGTCATCCCTATTTCTATACGAGCCACTGGTCGACTCGGTGGGAAAAGCTCTTTCTTAATTCATGATATCATTGTTTAAAGTGAACAGTGAAAACTGAAATTGACGTATCGATTTTAATTTCTTTTATTTATATTAAGAAGTGTAATAGTTGGGGTATTTTCAAGGTTATAAAACGTTTGGCCGTAAGTCAAAGTGCGATCATAATCTTTCTTCTCACGGTCCATTTAATGTCTTTACTCCTCTGAATAGGGAGTAAATTGTACTGTCGGTTATGTAAGTTATTTTCGTTGGCTTGCTAACACCGTCCTGGTAACTTATTGCGTTCTTTTATGGCGATTTAGTGTAAATATGTCAAACACGTTTATCTGGGTTCACACTGGGAATGAGGAATGAAATTCAATAACTTTTCCATGACCAAATGCCATTTTCCAAGACCCAGTCAACTGAGAACCCACTCCAACACAACAGCCTCGCACTTAAATCCAACTTTAAAAGTGAATGACACCTTGGCTTCTGAACACTGAAAGTGTAACGTGATTGAGCAAAAAACTCAAATTTACTAACGTAATGTAAATTCATTGCATAATTAATTTTTTGATACTTCCTGTATGTAGAGCATAATGCAACGTTGGCACATTTGCGCTCAATTATAAAAACCGATGATCACCAAACACCATAACTCAAGAAAAAGTAAATTCCCTTGACTTTTGCATGACCTTGGCCATTTTCCCAATATTCCGCGACTTTCCAGGTCTAGAAAACGCATTTTCAAATTCCACGACTTTTCATGTCCGTGTCCCGGGGCCGTGTGAACCCTGTTTATAAAATTCTAAACCAACAGGGTTTTCCAGTAAACAGATAGGGTTTCTAGTTGGAGGTTTTGTTTTCATCCCCACACGTCTCTAAGACCTTTAAGGAAACAAGAAATCGCACAACAAACTTAAGCCTATGTTAGAAAAAAAACGTTGAATTTTCCTGGAAGTGGCAACACCGCTCCCCCTGACTGCCATCATCCTCCCCCGCTATGTAAGGATAAGTTTTTTTTGCAATTGTTTACTTTGTCTTTGCTTCTCCTCTTACGTCCCGTATTTGCAGTAACGTTTCTCTTTTTTTGTTTCAACAGAATTCTCCGTTGCTGCTTCACTATCGACCAAGCCTCAAACTTTATTAACTTATTTTATCAACTTTCCCATGTCGTTTATCGCATGTTTGTAAATAGCCAGCGGAATATGCAGTTCAACCAAAACACATGCAAAGAGAATATTTTGCTGAAAGTAAAACTCTACGTCACACAGCCAAAGCTCGTACCGAGGCACAAATATTTTACAGATATAAATATATATATAAAAGCGAGAGACAGAATCATTTTAATACCTGACGTGATTTCAACCAACACTGAGTCCAGCAATAACACTTTTTAAGGGAGGAAAGCTGACAGCAAGTAAATTACGGCCTATCGTATTCGTGGATAGGCCTTCGCCTCCAATCAGTGTACCTTAAAGCAAGGGCAATAGGATTACGCTGGTAACGCCAGTTTAGAATTAAAATAACAAAATTAACTGAAGCAATTCACGTGATTCAAACTTTTATCTTGGCTTGTCATTTACTTACGAACTGCTTTGTATTCGTTTTCCACTGTACGCCGGATAAATTTAGCAAGTTTTTCCAGCTTTGAGCTGTTGGCAGCCATTTTCCAAACTTGGCCCCAGGCCGTATCTTTTGCGATACCCGTGTGTTCGTTGGTTCCAGCAACCGTATGAAAAAAATTTGAAACAATTTGTTTTTCAGTCCCATTCGATGTTTGAAATATCCAGTGCTACTGAATAAAAAATATGCTAAATCACTTATGAATTTGGGTCTGATTCAAATGATGAAGCCGACGCAAAGATCAGCTCCAAAATTTAATTTTTGTACCTTTCTTTTGATATATTTTAAAACATCTTTTTTTGTGACAATGCTTCCTCAGAGGTATAGATAATTGATTTTAAAGGGTTTTGCTCAACGTATTTAGTTCCACGATACAAAGTACAAGGACTGAGGACATTCCCAAATCGTGCAAATTCACCCGTACGAACCGATCCTCAAACATCAGCACCTTTTGCCTTGTTTAGTTTTTAAGCAACAACGTAATTCGTTATATATAAGAGCAGCATATTTACTGGGTTTTTTTTTCTCGTAAAAAGTCAGATTTAAGAGATAAAGAAACATAAGAGATTTCGACGACTTATCTAATTTCCTATAAGCAATCAAAATGGCTATAATTCGATCAAAGATAACAAAGTTGTTTTAAACAGCGAAAGCGTACAAAAGATGATAAGCAAACGGAATGAAAAATCGCGTTCGGAGCAGAACATGGCTGTTGGGCTTCTCACTGTTGCTATATTGAACTCTTAATAACCCGTCCAAATGACGTGTGGGTTTTTAAAATAAAAATAGCTATAACCCGGCTTAAAATGGCAATACGAAGAGACTTCCGTAGCAGTTGACCACATACAAAGATTCAAGTGATGTACTTCTAGATTTTTTTAACTCTAAACTTGTTACCAGTGTAAACATCCTATCCCAAGTACAATCAACACTGTTGAAAGTCACGAACAATATTTACTTAACTTATAACGGAAATCAAGCTCAGTTTTGTTTTTCAAGAAATATATAAAGATACGGAGTGTCAATGAAACGTTATTTATCTACGGAGTAATTAATATTTGAGGTACAATTTGAGATTTTCAGTACGGTTCATGTTTTGCATTCTGCGATCACCGCAGGCACATGCATTTACGAAGTTAATACAAACAAATAAAATGTTTAGTTTGCAGAAATCGCAGCCAAGTGTTTCTAGAACATCTACTTAATTGGGCTCAGTCAGTAGCAGGTGTTTATAATGAATATTGCGGTTCAGAAGAGCACAGCCATTTTTATAAGAACACTTAAGCCCTGCTGACACGATGACGGCACTAACTAACCCGAGTTCGACCCGGGTTAAAATTAATGCCGGTTCAACCCGACTTTGTTCACTCTGAAAAATACCAAAGACGCGTGTAAACACAAACCTAGAACGAAACCGGGTTAGTTTTCCACACGCATGCCCAGATTTTTACATATTCTGGTATTTGTGCTTTTCTTTTTCTTTGTGAAAGAGATTTGTCTTTTATAATTTAACAAGTCTTTTGATTCGCTCATCCTTGTTTAGAAATACAACAGTACACAGTTTTCGATGTGCTCTTTTAACTCATAACAAGCATTACCAACCAAACACGCAGCAAAGTTTGATGGGTGAACGCACAAGTGCGTAAGTGCAAAATCAAATTTAATCCAGGTTCGACCCTGGTTGGTGTTTACGCGACACTTTTCTACACTAGCCGGGTCGAACCCACCTCTGGGCATGGGTTAGATTTATTAACACCGGCAAGAACCGGGTTAACAGTGTTTAGACGACGAAAACTAACCCGGGTTAGTTTTAACCCGGGTCAAATCTTGCTTAGTTTGTGCCGTGCAAACAGGGCTTTAGGATGAGACTTAAACTAAACTCATTCAAAGTCTATCAGTAGTAGAATAATGAGGGATAGCCAAGTCCCCCTCCCCCTGGAGGGATGAGAGATAGCCCCGTCCCCTTGATTAACCAGAATCACTGAGGTGAGTCACGTCCCTTAGCAATGACGTCACGGGCGGATGGTGTTGTCCGGTAAAAACCGGTTTGTAAACTAGTTTTTCCGACTGCATAATTTTGACCGTTGAACGTTTTTTTTTTTCGTTCATTTTTACTTTGCAGTCACGTCACGTACAACGTACCTTAATCCACTTTGAATCGGTTTTGGTATAACGTCATTTTCTATTTTAACAATAACCGATCATACCCGTTTGAGCCACTATTTTAGTACCATTTGGAACCACCTACATTCATTCTTGGTCCCTAATAGCGTACAAATTGGTCAGTTAAGACATATGACATTTCATTCCATGATGTCCACTGACAATTTTACCCCATAGTTTTATGGGGTATAGCTAACCTATACTGCCGCCTGGTAAGCCTAGTTGGTAAGGTGCTAGTCTATCGTGCGGGAGGCTCGCGCTCGATTCCCGACCAAACGAACAGTTTGATGCGAGGAGACGGCGCTGCCGTTTTTGCTTAACAACTGCAAATGCTCAAACCTTCGCATTTTATCAGATAACCTAGGTCCCATCACTGGACCCTCCATTGGGAAACTCTCGTTCACCTATCGCAAAGAGTAAGGTAGAAATGCCGATGTTGTGAGGTCTCTTTCTTCTAATGAAAGCATTATTAACAGCTACAGTATATGGCCTCTTTGAAACCGCGCAATGGCCACATCCAGTTAAAAAGTTCGAACGTAATCTGAGCTATTATAACCTACTGTACATATTGCTTCCACATAATGTAATACCCTAAAGCACATAAAACTGATCATCTAAATAACTTTCAAATACTGTAATAACCTAACAGGACTGTTTAGAAACACATAACTGAACTATTATAACCTACATATAACTTTCAAATACTATAATATCCTAACTGGACTGTTTAAAGACACATAAAACTAATAAGTATAACTAACATATAACTTTCAAATACTGTAATACACTAACTTGACTGTTTATAAACACATAAAACTAAAACTAAACTTTCCCGGTGTTCCCGTTTGTTTCCAATTTTTCTGTAACTCTAAAACATAAATAAAGGAATTGAACGCGTATGAATAAAACAGTTTCTCGTTACTTAAATAACAACTTTGTTACTGTTTCAGTTTCATTCTCTTCTCACACGCACCAGTATCTTGATTGCTTGAGAGCTTAAGCCTTCTTCACATAATTTATATGTTATGACAATAAGATTCTGAGCAGGAATCTTTCCCATCTTCTTTTGCCCGTCGCTCTCATCGGCAGGCCTGGTTACGTACTCAGTTGTGAGATTTATTTTTTACTTCATCCTTCAACCAATCAAGTTTCTTAAATGATCCATTTCTCGACTCGAACCCGGCGATTTTGACGAAAAACGAACATGCGTGAAACATCATCAGGCGTGACACGCTGTCGTCTTACACGACATATTGATCTTCGGCGTTTAACGTTGATTTTGCGTGTTACTGTACAATTTCATTAACAATCAAACGCGGCTATTCGCTTGATGGATCTTTTATTCGATAGTACAACATTATGGGTGGCTGCAGAAAAACAGAAGAAAACATCATTAGTATTATGACAAGTAGAAGTTAACAATGAAACTGGAGAAAGAAACGAAGACATTGGAAACTTTCTTGTCAGTACAACACACATGCTGTTCATAGCCTGATGATCTGAGATACTTCCAGACGTTCTTCAGGTAGAAAATTATTTTTTCCAAGACCCACGCCCTAATTGTCTATCGGCAAAAACAAAACGATATCAAGTAATTTCTAAAACAAGTGCTGCAGTAGCTGATATATTAATGCATTGTCTTATTTTACATTCAGCAACTCAATGAACAGTTTACTGAATTACCTTGTTTGTTTTTTTAATCTTTCAGTCGCATTGTAAACAAAGGAGCAACAGGAAAACAGTTTGGTACAAATTCTAAGCAATTTCAAGAATTTAATGACTTTAAATTTCGTTAAATATTTGGGTTTTCGGCTTCCTTTTTGTTTAGATGTGTGAATTGTGTTTATGCCATTTGAAAGGTTTATGGATGGACTCAGCTGAGCAAGTAGGCCAAACCTCAAAGGGGGTCAAAATACTGTTACTGGATATTTTGTTGGCTTTAGCTTAGGACAATTGTGACAAGGACAACTCAAAAAAAATATGTTGTGTAGCAAAAACATGCATTTGTGTAATTAATGTCCCAAAGAGGAAATCTGTAGCACTTTGAGTGATATTGCTTTAATTTCGTACTTTACACACCCAACTGGAGGTACCTAAACTTTATTACCTATTACACTATAATCTAAAACTTTTCTCAAAATATCAACTAAAAACATAGCGCTTAACAATTAAAATGGATATTTTTTTGTATTCCTACTTATTTGTTTCATGAACACTACCAGCATTTTAATTTTGTGCAATTTTGTTGCAAAGAATAGATTCATTTACGAGATAGCTTTTACAGGGCCTATGATTGTTACTGACAGTCAGGCAACCACCGAGTATACGCTGTCTTGTAATTATATATCTAGATCTGATCATAAATGCAGTATGAGCAACACAGAGTCAGTCAACCTTTTTAGGTAGTAAATGTGGAAATGATAAATAGTAGAAAGTTTTCCATGGTGCTCATCGAATGTCTGAGCCCCAAATGGGATTTGAACCCACAACCCTCCGTGTTCTAGTCGAATGCTCTAACCACTGAGCTACTGGAGTAAATGACTGACGCATGAGAGCTCACTAACAGCATCACGCTGTCACAAAGCATATCTACGATGCGATCCGAGTTTCTCCTTGTCTTTAACGTCATTTAATTATTGGTTCATCGTTCATGTACTCATGTACACAGGAGGTTGGTTGCCTGCATCGTAGATATGCTTTAATGTGACAGCGTGATGCTGTTAGTGAGTTCACGTGCGTTTCTGAGTTTCTCCTTGTCTTTAACATCATTTAATTATTGGTTTATCGTTTATATGCTCATTAAATGATGATAACAATCTCCAGGAATACAGAAAAATTATCTGTTTTTCCAGGAGTTTTCCAGGGCCCTGGTAGTGAACTTTAAAATTCAAGGAGTTTTCCAGGAATTCCAGGAGTAGTGAGCACCGTTATAATGGCTACAGAAACACAATAACTAAGTTGACCCCATCAAATAACATTACCTAACTAGTATTCAACATTAAGTTCAATCAAAAAATTCAACCAACCACTGTCCACCATTGACTGATCCACACAAATCTCATTGTTCTGCAGGGCTGCATCACCTGGTCATTGCACAGGATTTCCACCTGCAAACATGGAAGGAATGAAGCTTAACATGTAATACAGTCACTCAACTCTTATCCTGGTTTGAGAGAAGAGCTGCCGTACTAAGCGTTGATCGTCCCTGAAAGGAGGAACTGCCGGTAGTCGCATAGACCAAGGGTTAGCCATCCTCTACAACACTTAAGGTGTGATAAAAAAAATCCTTGAGTCTAAATGTTAAAAGCGTTATGTACAAATATGTAACGAATAAGCAAAGTTGTTACAGTGCACAGTTAAGGAAACTTAACGAACAGACAAAAAAGATTTCAATGTTTCTTTGTTTCATGTTGTGTGCACGGTCACAGTTAGGATCTTTTGTATTAGGTACAATGCTTCATTAGTCCAGTGGCCGTTTGCTCATTTACATCCCAGAGCCAATTGCTATTTGTGCACGGTCGACGTCATATTTCAATAGGGAAAAGGAGAACCAAAACATATAACAAAGAAAGTCATCAAGTTTCCTAACCGGTCGTCTCTACCAATTTTGAATTAAGTAAGCTTGTACACTGCAAAACTTGAACAGCAAAAGAAATTTTTTCTTTTCTATAGTTAACGATCAAAATATCTATGTTTTTAGGATTTCCTGTGATGAATTTTAACGCCTTACAACAGAGCAGTCAGAGGCACTTGTATACTCTGTTGTGGGTTCCATATAAGTACCACTTTCTTCATACATATTTTCCCCTAAAAAAAACTTTTACCGTTTTAAATTTCCTCTTCACTCCGACGAAGGACTAATATCCAAAACTTAAACGTGTTTTGCTTTCTTTTACGACGATGATGTCTAACTTTAAGAAAATATTTCTACAACTGTTAGAATACAGTGTAGTTTACAAATTTATTACATGTTCTTGTAGAATCACCAACAGACCATTCAATGGCATTAGCAAGCATTTCGGCGACGGCCATTACCAAGTTTGGTTGTTTCCCGCTTAGACTCCTAAAGCCTCAATTATTAGCCTCGAAAGTAAGAAGATAATCACAAACTTTCGTTAATTTAGCCTCGATATGCTTACAAAGTATAATCTTTTTATAAAAATACGAGGGTAACTCAGCGTTTTACCGAGATTTAAGAGGCCATGGAATCAAATTCCAATGGCTTGAAAGTTTTTTTCCTTTATAGCATTTGTTTTTATGGTGACTTAAATTACCACAACAATTTTTTTTCATCCACAACAGATTCTAAAGGAAATTTTCCATACCTTTTTGTCTTTAGGTATATTCAATTTCTGCCTCAGAAACTTCTCAAGGTGTTGAATCATCATTCTTGAGGAGCAGCGAAGGTATTTCTTGCTCAGGGGCTGCTGACCAGTCCGCACATTCACACCATGAGCAAACAACACAAAAGTTCATAGTTATGATTGTATTTTTCAGGCAGCCAGTCTTACTTTAATATAAATTAGTTTAGATGTGCTAATTGTTTATCAATTGGACTTCAAGGATGGATTATGCATCACGATCCACAATTATTATATACTGTGATAGGATATCCGTGTGATTAAGCCGTAAAGAAAAATTGTATCAGTGAAGTGATACATACGATAATGCTTCACGCCATTTTTATCCAATCAAATAACCCGATGTAATTCTTTTATCCAATCACTTTTATTGGTTCTGATTACGTCAGAAGGCGGGAGCGTGGGAAGTTTTGTGTCATTTGCAATTTTTTGACCAACAAAATTTCGGATACTCGATTTGTGCTGTTCTCGAGGGAAGAAAATGAATCCTTTTTATACGAAAATCAAAACCAAAACACTCTTTGAAACAACAGGCAAGATATTTTTGTTGAAATCCTTTCTGATACAGAAAAGGGAATGTTATACACGAACCAGAGGAATTTTCGCCAGAAGAGCTCGATATACACTTGAATGAATTCATAGTCGGAGTAATTTGTCTTTATTTTTGAGTAACTCTATCAGACTCAGTATATAATAAGCAAATTATGTCATGATAAGATCCAGATATCGTTTTTATTCACTTGTTTTGATATCATACCACTCACTCGCTCCAAGATTCACTCGTTCGCGCTATGATACCAAAATTCGTGAATAACGAAAGGTACGCAAAGCGAACATGTGTCTACTGCCTTTTTTTGCTGCATGTTGCTTTTATGTGAGGGAAACTGCAACAAGAAGTCCATGTTTTGCGTTGATTTATTTGACTAAAAAATACTGTCGAAAACTCAAGCTTACAGAACCCACCACTCTAACTCGCGTGAGTCCTTCGTGCGATTTCTCTTGTGATTGTTCAAAATTAAACGCGTGAGACTTCTTGGCAACACGAATTAGGCACACGTGGGTCGCTCGTTGCGATTTCACATGTGATTGGTCGAAATTGGCGTGACCGACTTTCCTCGGCATACGGATCACTTATTGATTAGCGATTGCGTATCGAAAAGTTTACAAACTTTTTTTCCGTCTTAGTGTCTACCTGTGTATGAGCAGTAGACACAAAAAAAATCGTCTATTTAAATAACCTCCAAAGTGAAATTATATCCATTTTTTTCATCAACATGACTGACATGGGTAAGGAATTTGTAGCCGAAATTTACTTTGCCACTCGCTACTTAATTAGGTAAGCCCAGCTTTTCAAAAGGCCATGTTTTTGGTTTCAACCTTAAAGGGAAGGAGCTGAGTTGTAGAGCAAAAGCTAAATCCTTTACGAGCCTAGTAGCCCATGGAGCCGGTGCTTATCTCCGGTTTCTGTAATGTTAAGCAGATGAGAGTCTTTGACTCCCCCTGGACGGGACACTAATCCATCACAGGTTAGCTCCCAGCAAACGCTGGTACTCATT
>JAPEIX020018007.1:0-12494 GCA_026122405.2 Zoanthus sansibaricus
ACAGCGTTGCACGAAATCTGGCACAAAGATTTGCCTCGAAAGTTCCGATAGAATTTGGCAAATCTTTTAAATATGGGAGAGCATTTTATGCTGTTATGGACGGCAAGCCTGCCACATTGGAGCAATTTGTTAAAGGGGACTTTGTTAAGTATATTAACAATGATGGCAAAGTATGTGCGAAATCGGGCGATGAAGAAGAACATGACGAGATTTTAAAGAAGGCTGAGTGCTTTGTTCATTTCACTTACGAATTGTCAGAGAAGAAGATGATGGTTTTGGATCTGCAGGGGTCAAAGTTTGACCTCTATGATCCAGAAATTGCAACCTGTGAGCTTCAGGATAACGCTAATTCTGAATACTACTTCTGTGCTGGCAATATGTCGACCGTCGGTATTAAAAACTTCTGTGACTTCCACAAATGTAATAAATATTGCGCGATGATGGATCTTGGTGATGAGTGATCCAGAGATATTTTTAACTAGCGCGAATATTAAAAAATATATATCATATTAAAAAAAATTGATTCAGTTTTGTTGTAGCGCTAAGGTTGAGAAAAAACTGTTTATTAGAAATTCAGTATCATGTTCAGTCAATATGAATTCTTGCAACTCAGAGTTGACAGGCTTATAAAATAGTTTCGGTTTCGTATATATGTATATATCTTTTTGAAAGAAAATACATTGTAAAATTAATATAATATGAAATGTATATCTATAGACTGACAATAAAGATTGATTGTTTGTTATTAGTATTAATGATACCTTATTTACGCGTAATATATGGTAGTTATTAAGAAGTCGTTGTTTGAACAGCGTTTCTAGACCTGTTGGTACAATCAGTTAATTTGAAAGTGTGGACACTCAGCTTTTTTGACTTTAAGGCTCTTTTGTGTAAAACTAGTAAAGTTTTACTCAGGTTCAAAGTTTTTTAATTTAGTTTACTTTAGTCTTCACGAATAAAAACTATTCAAGCATTAAACTTTTTTTAAAAAAATTAAGAACTAACGGTTTTGTAACATCTTTTTTGTATATTTTATTTCTTATTTACGGTAATCTTCATCAGTTCTGACAAGTCGTCCGGTCACATAATATATAAAATGTCTTCGATAACGTAAATAACGTGCTCTTTATTCATTGTAACAGTTTTTTAAAATAATATGTAATTAAAATGCTAAAGAATCTAACTACATAGTTAAATGCTTAACTTCTTTTTTTAAAAAAGAACTTATAACTTTGGATATATTTTATTTACTCTTAGAATTTGTTCGAACGTCATTACACGAACTGCAACTCAGGTTCGGCTCTTTCAAAAAAAAAGAGAGTTTGTGAACAACAAAATGTCTACATTTGCTTCTTAAAAATAACTACGGATGTCAAACCTGCTACTCATAGGCTTCTCGTACAATATAAGCCAATGTCATGATAAATCAATGTCATTCATCTCTAATCTAAGAATCAATTATCTTTTGTTTTACAAACCGAAAAGCCTCAATAGCATTCATGGATTGTACTTTGCTTACATTTGGTAGATAATGTTCACATTGTCTCTTAACTTCAGGCTCCATAAAATCGAAATGTCCAACTTCCAAGACACCCGAAATTTCTGCTACTTCTCTTAGGTGTTCCCTGCGCAACTTATAACCTTTATCAGTTGCTCCATAATTTTCGGGAAAAGAAAACATATGGTCAGGGACACCAGTTGGAAGCTCTAGGTTTTCTTGTTCACGAATTCGGTGCGCATTCCAATACTCCACAAAAACATCGCACTCACGTTGAATGATTGGTATAAAAACATATGCAAGGACCTGTCTGTCCAGCGCGTTATGAGGATTGTATTCTCGTCCTCTCAACAGCTGCGTTAACTGCGCCTTAAAAAACTTTTCCAATCTTTCATGCAGGTCGCGCCACCACCGTTCGATTTTGTTTGAAGTTGAGGGGCCGTATATAACAGACTCGGTTGGGTCTTCCATTAAACCAAGTTTGTTAATTAAATAAACATGTATAGTGGCCATTTTGCCAGTTTCTGTCCCTCTATCCATTCTTAAATAAGTTGGTAGGGTTTCAGTTTCATATAAATATTCTAGGTACCTGTTCGCAATTATTAAAGGATTTGAATTAGAGTAACACACGTACAGAAACAACATTTTTCGTGAAAACGTGTCGAGACATCCGTAAACACCAAGCGGAAATGTCCAGTTCTGGTATCCACACAACTTATCGTGGCCGTCTAAAGAAACTACCCATAACGGCCCTTCCGATGTAAAAGGAACCTTAACCTTTTTTGCTTTTTTCTGTTTGTTCCTTGCTTCCACGCCGTCCGGATCTAAATGAGCCTGCATACTGGCAACCGGAATCTGTACTCGGAACCTGTCTCGGAACCTGTACTCCGTGCACCGTTCTTAACTTGAGGTTTAACGCCCTGTATCCTAATAGTTTTCCTGGCCCATCAAGTTCTTTCTGTACAGCTTCCTCGACAACTTCGATTTTGGTATCGTAGCTAATATATTTAATTCCAAAACGCCGCAAGCGCCTATCCAGCGTCGCTAAGCTCCAAGAATACTAGGAGTAGTCCCTCTTTACAAAATCTAAAATCTCTGATCTTTTTAAGTTTTGTCCCACATATTTTCTCAGGTCTTCTCGCAAATCATCATCATCTTCGGGTCGGATTTCCGCCATGATTAACCAACAGCTTGGCTAGTAACGCTGGTTCTAACTGGGCAAAATGGTACGACAATCATACAATAGGAAAAGTCAAGGAATCTAACGTTAAACCTTAACCTGATTTTGCAGAAAACACTGCTATAAAAGTATAAATTCAAAACTAGTTAAGGCTTCTCAGCAGCAAGCATGAAATATAAAACGCATTGATTGCGAATGCATTAAAATGTCAAGCTAATGGTGTTAGTGGTGCTAAAATCACACCTTGGCGCCCCTAAGTACAGGAAATAGCTGGGCTAAAGCCAGTGACCTGCTACGCACTAACTATATATTTAAAATTTACTTTCACTGATAACACTGGTCCGTTCGCTAGATTTGTTCTGTTGTTTCAGGCTCTGAATCGTCGTCATAGTCTTCCGATTGCCAAAATATGCAAGATTATTACGAGTAGAAAATACTGATCATTTTACCGGCGTGTTATACAGTGTTGTAAAGGTAGAAAATCAGCTTTTGTTTCCGCGTGATAACGCTGGGCCACGTGGAACAAATTCATTTTTAAAATTAAAATTGAGATTTATTTTCAGTGATAAAGCTGGTCCGTTCGCTAGATTTTGGTTGTGTTATTTCGGGTCCTGAAACGTCTTCACAGCCTTCCGAAGGCCAAAATATGCAAGATTATCACCAGCAGAAAATGTTCATCATTTTACTGGCGTGTAATACAGTGTTGTAAAGGTAGAAAATCAATTTTTGTTTATGCGTGATAAAGCTGGGCCACGTGGAGCAAATTCAATTAGGATTCAAGTTTTTTTTTTCTAAATGAAGTTCTAAATGAAATACACTTTGAAACTGAAAATGATCATATAAAAATTTAAATGAAATAAACATTGCAATTGATATTTAAAGCTCAAATAAGAAATTGAAAGTTACGGTGCATACAGAATGAAATTGAAAACTACTAGTGACATTAGGGTTGGATTAAGATGGCGATTTGCATTGGGAGGATTAAACTACAAATTGAAACAGAATCTGAAATCAAAACCGAAACAAAAACTGCAAGTAAAACTGATTTCCAGTTGCAAAGTAATTTGCATTTGATATCGAATTTGATATTGACAAATCAAGTTTGTTTCAAAGTAATATTATTTAAAGAAAATCTGGCGAAAAAGATAAATACTAAATATTTTGGCCTTTAAGAGCGAGCAAAACTGCCTGATAACGCTGGGCCACCATACTCCTCCACTTACGTCAGCACTTTTAACATTTAAAGGTTATGATTTAAAAACCCTTGGGTCCAGGAGACATTCCATAATTTCTATTTTATCTCAGTCATGCTTATTGAGATTAGATTTCAGTGTTTCTGGAACAAATTTATAACTGAAATTGTGAAAGCTGAGCAGTGAGTACTAGCACTAAGCTGTACGTCAGATGCTAAACAAATGATTCTAGCAATTAAACTTTATCATGAATAATGTGTATCATCTCATTTTACAGCTGTAAACCACAGATAATATATTATTCTTAAAATCAGTTTAAATCGAGCCAAATGTGCTGTTAAAATTTTAACAAAATTTCACAATACTTTTTTATATTTTTAAAAACGATGATCCTGATGAACAACAAACTAACGAACAAAAATAAATAAAAAAACAAACTTTTGATTTTAATAAATAATATTCAAACTAGCACTAAAAATTCATTATAATGTAATGTAAATATAATGTAAAAATATGTAAAATGAATAAAAAATAATTGTAATGTAACCAAAGAAGCATAATGTGTACACTTAGCAAACTAAGAAACCTTACAAATAAATTCTAAAGGAAATCATACAAATATTTCCAGCTTACTCACAATACTAAACAATTCCCACCAAACATTACAGAATCACTTACTGAGTTCTGAGTCGCTGTGAATAAACTTTTCCATCCAAAACTTTCTCTTCCTCTGTTTTCCTCAGTTTCTTTAGACGATCTTTTGAAGTTATATCAACACTAAAACACAAATATAATATACAAATTAATGATGGCAAAATTAATATTGGTTTATAAAGTTTAGCCTAAACTGACAAATAATATTTGCTAAATACCAAGAAATTATATAGTTCTTATTACACATTGTTTTAAACAACTTATTTGTCCCAATGTGGACATACAGTACACAGTACAAGGAGACTGTTTTGTTAAAAGTCACTCAAAGATCTTTTACCATTTTTGTGGGTTATACATCATTTCCTAAAAGCAAAGAGTGAAATTATGGCCGCAATTTTGTTGTCATCTTTCTACTTTCATATGTAACAAGCTTAGCCTTATTGGGATTTAAAAGCAAAAAATTATCAGAGATTATTTTGGAAGATAAAAATAACCCTTGTCCTGATATGGTCATTCTCTTCTCTTCAATAATTTCAAGATGCACAGCAAACCTCAATGTATGAGGGACAATGTTAAAACTTTATTATTACCTGACTTGCTCATCATCTTCATCTTCCCAGGCAGGTTTTCTTGTTCTTTCGTGATGATCCACAGGCTTTGCTCTCTTCTCTTTAGGTTCTTCTTCCTTGAGAACAGAAAGTATACTAGGCATGTTGAGATACATTAACATGAAGGACACAATTTTGGCTGTCAAGCTAGTCTTTAGAAAGGGTTGTCTAGACTTGAGAACAAAAATGAAGAAGCTTTCTAAGGTACTGTACTGATTGCTGTTATAAGACAAGAAAACAAACAAAGAAAACAACTGAGCAGTAAAAGAACAATGGCATGTTTCTCACTCTTTCAGCTTGTTGCTACATTACCACAAGATGATCTTTCCTTCTTAAATACAGGTTTTTGAGATTGTGAAAGCTACACAAATCAAATTTATACACAAGCTAAATCTTTTACGAGGCAGGTGGGCCAAGGAGCAGGTGTTTATCTCCAGTTTTTGTAGTGTTAAGTGGATGAGAGTCTTTGATTCCCCCTGGACGGGACACTAATCCATTGCAGGTTAGCTCCCAGCAAACGTTGGTACTCATTTACCTACCCCGGAAGGAAGGAAAGCTGAGTTAGCTTTGGCGGAAAAGAAGGTCACACTAATAGTCGAATCTCAGCAGAGCCAAGCTCGATCTGGGAACCCTGTGGTAAGACAGCAGAGATCTTACCAACTGTGCCAACTATGGTAAGTTGTTCCTTGTTCTTTTTACGTGTTGCTTGGATTCAAATCCTGGGTGGTCAGTAAATTTTGAAGCAGGTGGTAAAAGTGCTGTAGTATAGATGATGGATCTGATATTTTTCATTAGATTTCTCTCAAACTGGCAGAGACTTGCTGACTGTTGTCTTTTATCAAGAACCATGTACAGGTGACCAGACATTTGGCTAATCTCAAATTGACTTTGAGTCAAAAATGAGGTTCTACTTAAGCTTTCTCCCTCCAACTGATAAGTAATATGGACAGAAGTCCACATCTAGAAGGCATATTCTTTATCATTATTATTATTAAACCAATAAGTTAAAATGAAAAATGCAATTTGATAATATTAATTTGATTAATTTTTCAATTTCCAGCTTACAATGGCATGCTTCAGTCTCCAGCCCTTGAGACCCAAGATACATTTTTATAATTTTAAAAAACATGCATGAGAACATACAAATTTCTAAATTTTCAAGGGTGTGTAGGAAAGTGATATTTTAACAAAAATCACAAAATCATGCTTTAATTTATACTATATAAATTATATGATTTAACTCAAGACACGTGCACCGTGTTTTTTGCACGTGTCGTTCATTAACTAACTGTATTATTATCAACAATATTGCCAATTCTGAAAGCGTATTTCATTGGATAACCTTTTAAAATACTTTATGCAGAGCTTGGAATTCAGTTCGTACCTCCAAATCAGATTCCTGTGGTTGGCTTTCTGTTTCAAGCTCACGAATCAAATTCAAATGACCACCAAACACAAGTCTCTCCAGTTCTTCCTCAACTTTATCTTCATCGTGCTCCGATGTTTGTTTTTTCTTCCGAACTGTGCTTTCTTTGCCTTCTCGTGACTCGGCGTGACGTTTATGTCTTCTTCTAAGCATTTATAAGACGAGAAAGGAACAAAAATTAAACAGCACGAATCAAGATTTCACAGTACAGAAAATAGCAGTTCTTTTCGTCACCTTCTTTTACTGTGGTCAGCGGTTTATCTCATCTTCGTAGACAAACTGGGGACGAAATGGAAAAAGAAGAGACGAAAGAGGTGTATTTAAAATTGTCTTTCATCAATGAAATATTTTAAGGGTTCGTATTTTAAGATCGGGATCAAAATGTGGATGAAATGAGTTCCGAAGCAGAGTTCAATGGAGTTGCTCGTGGTGGTTTCAATGATGAGTTGATGAGTTTGCGAGTGTGTCTAGTGAATTTTCAAGTGGATACTGATGCCAGAAGCAGTGTTTTGGAAGATGAAGTGGAAGAAATATTGCTTCCTGATGGGAACAAAGAACTTAAGGTTGAGAAAAATTTCTTCGGTATGTTACCTAACGAAATTATTACAAAAATTCTCTCCTATTTGACACTGAGAGAGCTTTGCCACTTTGTTGCCCCAGTTTGCAGACAGTGGCATATATATACGATGAACCCTCTTCTCTGGCAGCGATTACCATTTGAAGAGATTTATAATGTTTCTCCTGAGAATCTCCTTATTCTTATTAAATCAAAGTGTACACTTCTGAAAGATTTGAACTTGAAATGTCAAAGTGAGCTGAGTCAATACGAATGTCAGATCATTGCCCAGTCTTGTCCAATGTTGGAGACACTATCTCTTGCTTTTTGCACTCAAGTCAGTAAGGAGATTATTAAAAGCTTTGTTGCATACTGTCCAAAAATACAAAATCTCAACATTGAAGGCTGTTGTAAGGTTTATGATGACAGCCTCTTTCTGTTACAAAATATTCCCTTAAAAAGACTGAATGTTTCACACTGCACTCATCTTAGTGATAAAGGTTTAGTGTTTATTGGTAAACACTGCCCACTTATAAGGGATATTAATTTTGATGGTGTGCAGTGGATATCGGATGATGCAGTTGCCGCTTTAGTTGATGGTTGCTGCGATCATCTGTGTAACATTTGGTTAGATGGTGCCGACCTGTGTGATGACAGCATTAGGATACTTGCTAGATGTAGGCATCTAAGGTGAGTCAAACTTGATGACGTTTATTTAAAGTGTATGAAATTATCACTGTATACATTTAAAAACTATTCTCAATAGAAAATGTGCTTGCATCAGTTAAGAGGATGAGTAATAGGTATTATACTCTGTAGGATATAACAGAGTGGTGTGGAGTACAGCAGGATGAAGTAATAGGTATTATACTCTGTAGGATGTAACAGAGTGGTGTGTAGTACAGAAGGATGAGATAGTAGGTATTATACTCTGTAGGATGTAACAGAGTGGTGTGGAGTACAGAAGGTTGAGATAGTAGGTATTATACTCTGTAGGATGTAACAGAGTGGTGTGTAGTACAGAAGGTTGAGATAGTAGGTATTATACTCTGTAGGATGTAACAGAGTGGGGTGGAGTACAGAAGGTTGAGATAGTAGGTATTATACTCAATGGGTGACTTAGATGGTAATACAGCTTTGATGATGTAACAGACTGTTGTGGAGTGCAGAAGGTTGAGTTAGTATAATAGTAATGAAGATTTTGGTTGGCAAGCACAGAGTGGTTGGGGAGTCAGGTTGGCGTAGTCATCACTTGAACCTCCCACCTTTACGACCCGGGATCAATTTTGCACGTGGGCTGAGATTTGTTGATCACAATCTGACTCAGAGGGTTTTTATCTGGGTACCTGGATTTTCCTCGCTCTGCAAATTGACTTGCCAAGATCTGCGCCGTCGCGTGATTAAACATTAGCCTCTGGCTAGGAAGAATGGGCAACCTCTTTCTTCGCAATTGATGTTAAATGAAGTATTTATTTATTTATTTTATTTGCTAGCTAGTATAGTTTACTGCATTAAGACTAAGATTTTTTTCAAGCCAATTTGTTTTCATTTATAATTCATTTATTTTTGGTGTAATTATTGTATAAAGCAAGATTTTGGTTATTATTTGTAGTTATGTCACTATGTCATTGTACATTTCCAAACAATCACCATTTTCCTAGAATTATATGTGACCCGGTTTGACTCTAGATTAATTTCTTTTTTAGAACTTTGAGTTTTTCATTTTGTGATCTTTTGTCCGATGATGCCCTAAAGTGGATTCAGAGAATGAGATGTTTGAAATATTTAAGGTTAAAGAAAGGACCAGATTTTTCCAGTTATGGCTTTACTGAGTTATTTAAAGAACTTCATTATTCAAGCATGGATGATGGAAAAGGCTTAATTCATCTAGACTTGCCAGAATGTTCTGAGGTAGATGATGCTGTCTTAACCACAGTGGCAACGAGGTGAGTTTAAATAAAACAGTAAATTAAATCTAATTAAATAGTTTACAAAAAAGAAAATTTGTGAGTCATTTGTGCACCGTTATAGCAGTTATTTGTTTCTTTCATTATAATGTAACCTTCTAAAGAACAAAATAGTTCTTTTATTGTGGCAGTGTTGTCAGTAGTGACAATGATCTACAGCTGATATTATACTGCAGCCTGTGCAGGAAGCATTCCCATTGGTTTTTGGCAAAGTTTTATTTTTTGGACTTGCGAAATTTGAGACAAGACCAAAAAATTATTTTCCTTCCCCACAACCTCCTTTCGTTTCTTGCTTTTGTTCCAATTTTCACGTTGCCAAGAGTGAAAATCTTGCCACACCAAAAACCAATGAAAAAGTTTGCTGCACAGGCCAGATAATTATACTGATAATGCAGAGGAATTATTTTATTAGTGTGTGACATTATTAGGAGTGAAGGTCCAGACTCAAACACAAAAGTCATGATATGATACAATAAAATTGAAGCACAACAGACTGAAGTGAAGCTGGATCCACAACAAAGTAATCGAGACATGGGAATAGGAAACACATACAGTACTATCATGTTTTCTTGTCATTCATTGTTTGTTTTAATGAAGATGGCCTAATGAAGATAAAGGGATTGAAAGAAGCAGTGGTTCAGATGGCAGAGTCAAATGGAGTTATATGGTAAAGGCATGTGTTGAGGATAGATGATCGGCATGTTTTGAGAATAGCGTTGGAGTTTGAAGTGAAGGGCAAGAGGAAGTGAAGACAACCAAAGAAGATGTGGAAGACACAAGTGGAGAAGGAGAGAAAGAGTGTTGGTTGGAGAATAAGGATGCCATGAATCGAGCGAGATGTACTCATCAAAGACTTTAGAGACAAACTGCAGTCCATTATCACTTGTTGTGGACAAGTGCAAGCCATGTCGTGAGAACATCTCTTCTAGACTTTCTATCACTCTATTGGCCATACTCATCTTCATTACACACACTTCATAATATCTACTGTAGTAGTCAATCACTGATAAAATGTTATGTCTAGATGGGAGTGGACTGAAAAAATCCAAAGCCAAATCTTACCATGGGTCAATTGGCATTTCTGTTGGTCTGATTGGTTCTGGATGACTGGGTTGACTCACTAATTGATAACAATAACATATTTTACAATATTTATCCACATCATTTGTTATGCTGGACCACCACACTTTGGTTCTCAGCCTCGATCTGTTTCATTGTCACAATTCCTGGGTGACCTTCATGTGCTGAGGTTAACACTTGGGCCCTCAGGTTACTCAGAATTACTATTCTTGTCCCTATTAAAATTAGCTTTTCGATAAGACAAAGTTCTCCACTTGCAGGAATGTACTCTTTCTCATTGTGCCACTTTTGCAGTTTTCATTACCTTGCGTAGAGTGGACAGTTCTTCATCTGATGCTTTTTCTGCTTCACGTGTCGTAAGCGCTTTAGGTAGTGCCATCGCTGCTGCAAATCGTACATATTCCTTAGCAATTCTCTCTTCTGATGAAGCGGCGTCTGCTTCTACTTGATTGAGTCTTGACAGGGCATCTGCAATATTTTTCATTCCAGTTATGTATTTAACTGTAAAATTTGTACGGTAGTAACCTTAACACCCAATGCTTAATTCTAGCGCATGGTTTAGATTTTGGTGAGTAAATCATTTCTATTGGTTTATGGTCCGAATACAGTTCAAACTCAATACCGTGTACGTACACATAAAAACGCTCGCACACCCACACAATGGCTAGCACTTCCTTCTCTGTCTGAGAGTTTTTCGGTGTCATTCAAACTTCTGCGGGCATAACTCACAACTCCATACTCTCCATTATTTTATTAGGTTAAAACGCCGCTAAGACCAACTGGGCTTGCATCAGTTATTACTCTGGTTTGGGATTTTTGTCAAAATAGGCAATAATCCTTGCTTCAACTAGCTTTAAATGAATACTTTATTTAACGTCAAATAAATACTTTATTTAATGTTAATATATTTAACGTCAATTGCGAAGGAAGTGGTTACCCATTCTTCCTAGCCAGAGCTCAGACGCCTCGGATCTTGGCGTGAAAGTCGAATTTGCAGAGGGAGGAAAACCGGAGTACCTGGAGAAAAACCCTCGGAGTCAGATTGAGATCAACAAATCTCAGCCCACATGCAGAGCCCAGGAATCGATCCCAGATTGTAGAGGTGGGAGGCACGACTGATGACCACTATGCCAAGCTGACCCCCCTAAAATTCACTTTTAGTTATGCTTCTCTCCATCTAGGATAAGATTCTTCTCCTTTAGGGTTTTAAGCACTTTTCTAGAATGCCATCATGTTCATCAAAAGTTTTTGCATGTACAATATCATCGGATATATTAACAGCATTTTCATAGCTCTGCAAAGTTTTTTGAGTCACATGTGATAAATTTCGGGCGCAACGTTGATGCCAAACATCAACCTGTAAAATATTTGTATAAGCCACAGTGTGTCACTGAGAGTTGACTGTTTACACTTGCATCTGAGTCGACAATCATTGGAATTTTTTGATCACCCACGGTCACTTGAATTTTCTCAAGTCCTTGTTTGAGTTCACTCTAAATACAATTTATCATCAGGTTCTACAAAATTGACATTTCTTCTCCTTGTTTTTATTGTTCTTTGTATTGCACAAGGCTGCAAAATGTCCTGCCTGTAGACAGTTATTACAGGTTTTGTTCCTTGCTGGGCAATTATATATGTCTCTTAATTGCAAGGAATGTCTTTCCTTTCCACTCTGTTAACACTTTTACTCATGATTTTATATTGTCGCCATACAGCTTCAAAGGTTCGTGCTGTGTCTTGGAGTTCTTTCAATGTTAACTTTTGACCTTTCTCCAATAGTTTGGAATGTATTTCTTGAGATTTACTCGTCAAAATAATTTGATCTCTTATTTGATTGTTTGCCTGATCTCCATAATCACAAGACTCCATTTTTCGTTTCGATTGTACTACGAATTGATCAATAGTCTCGTCGCCCTCTTGGCACATTTCTCGAAATTGCTGTCCCTCAAATGGGCCATTCACTTGAGTCATGAAATACTCATTTAACACTTGCTCTGCTTTATCGCAGTTTCACATCTCCCGTGTCAGGAAGAACATCGAATTCGTTCTGAACCTCCGAACCAGCACTATGTAAAAGAAGAGCTCATTGAACTCGTCTTTGTATCTCATCGTCTTTTCCATCTGTTAAAATTAGGCTTTTCCAATCAGCGTACAACTGGAAGTGGACCTTTCCATACACCATTACGATTTTTTTGGGGAGAAAATCATTACGAAATATGAGATTTTCCAATGGAAATAAGCCATCCTAAACATTCCTAAACCATCCAGCTGTTGGGGCTACCCCCATATGGCGTTTCCCACCTGGCCATGGTCGCAGTTGTACTCCGCACAT
>JAPEIX020018081.1:0-12492 GCA_026122405.2 Zoanthus sansibaricus
CGGCAGTTTGCCGAGATTCGAATATTTGTGTGACCTTCTTTTCCGCCTAAGCCAACTCAGCTTTCCATCCTTTCGGGATAGGTAAATGAGTACCAGCATCTGCTGGGAGCTAACCTGCGATGGATTAGTGTCCTCGTCCAGGGGGAGTCGAAGACTCTCATCCGTCTAACACTACAGATTAAACCGGAGATAAGCGCCGACTCCATGAGCCACTAGGCTCGTAAAGGATTTAGCTAGCGCCCAGTTTAGTGGCTTCAAGTACTTACTTGCACATATCAGATAACGCTTAAAATTTACCATTTAGGCCACACTTCACATGCATTACAGTACGCTTCCACTTTTCTTGAAGTATGTTCGTTAACTATGCCATGCTAATGGGGCAAAGATCTAGCCATTGCAGCTAGCCAGTCCGAGGGGTTAACCATCGTTTGGTGTTCTACATGGATTACTTTACATGGGCGAAACCTACCTAAAAGGTTCTATAACGGATTTTATTAACTTTTGTACAAAGGAAATATTTAATCGTATCATCGCCATAAAAAAGCTGACGTTTGGAATGATGGCTCATTGTTAGAGCAACTATAGAGTTGATTCAATTCTATACTCGCCAAGGTGCTTCGGAAGTTTTTTATTAATTATACTGAACAATAGATATAAAGACAAAATTTCATAATTCAATAATTTGAAGGACTACTTAAATTCGCACACAAAGCTCGCCGCCGCAATTTTCCCTTTCGTAAGCCGTCGTTGCCATTGGAAACAGTCGATGCCATACCGTAAAACAGCTAGTCGATATCATTTGAAACAGTCGATGTCATACCGTAAAACAGTCGATATCATTTGAAACAGTCGATGCCATACCGTAAAACAGTCGATGACATCGGCTGTCACTGATGGCATCGACTGTTTCGTAGTATGGCATCAACTGTTTCAAATGGCATCGACTGTTTCAATTGGCAACGACGGTTTACGAAAGGGAAAATTGCCTCGCCGCCATGAACTGATTGATTGTTGGTAACTCGGCAGTGGTAGTAGAGAATCTAGCATATGTGGTCGAAGAAAACTTTATGAATTTATTGCTATACTGCGTGAAGTTTAGTAAAGAGTTTACCAAATGAAAAAGTTAATACGCTGAAGCTCCTTATGGTGCAGCTATGAAAAATTGGGTGCTTGTTGGTTTTTCTGTTCAGCTATTTTATGGGTCACGAGAATGTCTTTTAAACAACCATTTTATAAAGTTGAGCTACTTGAGAAAGCTCACGGGAATGTGGTTGTGAATACTAGTGTAATTTAGACAACTCAATGGTGAATTTAGTTTTGATCATCGCCGTAACTAGTGTCAGGAGCTGATATTTTAAAAGTTGGAATTTTTATGATTAGCGCCGTAAGTATTGTAAGGAGCTGACTTTTTGCACGAGTTTCAGCCCTTCGTCAATTAATGCTTCTTAGTTCATCAAGGTCTGGCTTGACGAGGAGCTGATGCTCCAAAATATTGTTTGGTTCTTAACCTACTTATGGCTTTGATTACAAAAACGTTTAAAATCTTTGAGTTTTCAACAAAGTCATGAGTTGTATCATTTTTTTTCCGGTTTAGGCTATAGTTGAACTGATTTGTGCGACTTTCTTTCCCGCCTAAGCTAACTCAGCTTTCCATCCTTCCGGGGTAGGTAAATGAGTACTAGCATCTGCTGGGAGCAACCTGCGATGGATTATTGTCCCCACATCCAGGAGAAGTCAAAGACTCTCATTCGTTTAACACTACAGAAACCGGAGATAAGCGCCGGCTTGAGCTCCATAGGGTACTTGGCTAAAAGAAGCTTGGAAACTCCTTATAATATATGGCTGTAATCTATTCTGTTTCTTAATTAATTTTTGATGCTAATTCATATTATTGGGGGCACACAATTACTGACCTAACTTTTAACACTCTCAATTCAACAAACAATTCATTATTGCTTACAAACACCTTGGCCTAATTGTTGCACTTTTGAAGATTTAAATGATTTAACGCTGCTGAAATCTTACTGGTTGTTGCAGAAAAAAACAACTCATTTGTATGCATGTCATATAATATATTCTATTTTAATTTCCCTTGATCAAAGGTCAACATATAAAAAAAGCGCCAAACTAATGATATTTCTTGTTGCAATACGTCAAGTTACCAGCGCAACTCTGTTCACTGAAGCATTGCTTTGAGAATAATTTTTTTGAGCATTTTAGTCTTTTATGTATCAAACTGAGGTAAGTCTTCGAGTTTGAATGTGTTAAGCGCATGATGATATTTTACACGTTTCACTTGCATTGGCTTAGAAATTCGAAAACTGATGTTATTGATATAACAGATTTTCAAGTAAGTTGAAAACTTCTTACTTTAAATTATGTTTGCCGATAATTAAAAAAAGCTTCAATTTTGAAAATGAGCAAAACATGAAAAAAAAATACTTGCTTTTGATTAGCTAAATTGTTCAGCTGAAATGCATTGCTAATCGGTGTAACTTCACCCTATTTTGAAACAAATTTTAGGTTTCTCCGCCTTTCGTTACATTGAGAGATTGTGGATTAATTCTAACTAAAGGAAAGATGTAAATTCTTATGATTTCACGCGCAGTCTTTCTAAAATAAGTTGAAATGAACTGAAAAATTCAAGGATTACATAAACGGAGCATATTTGATAAATGATAATTTTGTTTATCAGGATATCAAAACAATGTACATCACCTGTATTTTGAATCTTTTGATAGTTATGGAACCTTTAGAGGTAATTAACAAATAGAGGATTTCACAGCTATCTGAAAAGGCATAAAACAGATCACAATTTAAAATTTGTTCAAAAAAATAAAAAATATTAAATAGAATATTGTTTTTCAAACCAAGGCTGGATATTTAATTATTCTTATTTTGTGGCCAATTTTAGGCTGAAAATATTCTTACAAATATTTTTAGTTTCGGGAATATCGGTGACATGGAGTTTCCGTTTTTAAACTGTGGTATCGAAAAGCTTCAAAGGTAATAGATCTGTACATAGCTGTGTCATTTACGATTAGGGTGAAATTGCAATACACGTAATCAGTAATGTTGTTTTTTCAAAGCTGGAAACATGTATATACACTTGACAAAAACTGAGCCTCAGCATTATTCTTAAAATATTCTTTAAATTTGGCCACTTTCAGCCACAATACTCTTATAAAGATTAAAGTATATTAATTCTTAAAAATCGAGGGTGTATTTTGTAATTAATCAATCATTTTTGAAAAACTATTTTATCACTACTGTATACATACATTTATTGACTATATGTATTGACGAGAGATTCGGCGTGAAACTCAGTCATAGTGAATCGATGCGTTATCTTTGATTTTTCCATTTTTGTATATTTAGCTTTGCTATCACAGCATTGAGCACTTTATGCCAAGGCAGATTTAAACTTCATATATATATATATATATATATATTGATTACATTTGATTATATTTGATTATATTGATTTTATACTATATTGCCATTAATATATGTTGCTGTAAGGGGGTCTTCTATAAACGCATAGGGTGCTTACAACGCGAACACCCTATTAGAATAAAATCAATATTGATGGCTTTATATTTTAACATAGCTGGTGAGCAGTTGATCATTAGATCAAGAATGAAATTGAAATGATATTTGAAAGTGATGAGTTTTCATTAAATGATTAAAATCCACTAAACTGTAACCAATGATACTATAAAGTATAAGATTAGTAAAATATTTTCAACTTTATCTGAAAATGATTTGTTGTTTGTGGTTTAATGTTAAAAATAATGCCCTATATAAACACATTTTTCGAACATTTCACTGTTTATACAATTAAGAAAGACTCTAATATTTAGAAAATTTAGGCCATTGTCGTGTCAGTACTAGTGTGACATTTTCTTATCAGTTTTCATGCGACCTTTGACCTGCACTGACGAGTTATCAAAGGACGAAACAGTACTTCTTCAGATTGAAATAAAAAAAAAAAAGTTTTCAAATTATTGATTCCTTTATAACGGGCATCAGCAATACTAATTCAACGAACCAGCAGAGCGAAGGCGCGAGGCTAGCGAGGCGGCAACGTTATAGAGCCGTGCGAGGATAGTATTCACGCGATACAAATCTCGAGTGTTTATAAGAGATATAGTGTAAGGATCATTTAGCCAAGCGGAATTGCGCTAAAAACTGCATCGAAACTGCAGCCAATTAAAATGCGCTAAAGATGTATGCTGCGTCAAGCGGCGTGGTTCCTCGGCAAACTGGAGTAGTGTGGAAAGTTGTGTTTTCTTTATGTGGAGAGATATTAAAGGAAAGCAAAACGTTCTTTTCGCATTCATTTGTGCGGTTTATTTGTTCTGATAACCTTCCAACTTTGGGCTTGGTAAATTGGAGTCATGTGGTGAAATCGTGATGATTTCTGTGGAAAGTTCTTTGAAGTAAAGAAAACAAAACGTTCTTTTCGAGTTCATTTGTGAGCTGTATTTATAATCTTTATCTCACCTTAATGTTTTTATTTATTTCAGCGACTTTTTTAATTTAATTTTTATCTGATGAAGGCTGTAGTAGAACAGTCGAAAACTTATACTTATTGAAATTTTAATCAGAAAACATTTTATATATTTTTTTAATTTTCAACCGTAATTTATGTCGTTGTGACACAAATTTATGAGGTTTCACAAAATTTTCAAAATTCATGAAGTTTTTGTCTTGCTCGTTGACACTTGACGATAGCTTCTACTTGTTATAATATAGTTTCTTATCAATTGAACTATGAACTTTTTCGACTGTCATTTCGCACCGAACTCGTCCAAATTCAGTTGTAAATAAATTTGTAAATTGCAACACCGTAGAATTGGAAAAATACTTACGTTTCGGACTAAAGTTCTTCGTCGGAGTGAGTGTGTGGGAGATGAATAGTGAGGTGGTTATATAGTCAGACAAAGATAGATGACGTAATGAGATAGGTATGTGGGAAAACAAAAGGGAATAAAAGAATAAAGATGAGTGAGAAAAAAATATGTAAAGAGACAAGAGGCTTCAGAAACGACAGATGGTTAATTAAATATGAAACGTTCGTTAATACCGTGGGGACTTAGTGTGCCCAAAGTGTGAATGAGCCGCATTTCTTTAGTTTTGCGACAATCATTGCCGCCGTTGATGACAGATAATTGTCACAAAATCTTTTGTTCCAAAAACTGCATCGTTATGCGAAGGAAACAACTTGTATAATCTATAACCAGGCGGCTTTACAACAGAAGTAAAAGCCTTATTTGTTTGCTTTTTTATTCGTTCGGAAAACATACCAAGGCGTGATTTAACGAGGCCGTCCTCGTAAAGTTTACCAGAGAAAAATCATGCGCATTGCTTAATTCTGGACTGCCTCGAGGTCGCTAGAAAGATATGAAAGTAAACTGTTGTGGAAGGTCGAGCATTTTTAGTTAAGGGTCGTATACATGTACAAAAAAATACTGAACCAGTTTCGCTTAATCCAGAGCGTTTAAATTGTGATAAACAACACAATTGAATCAAAGTGTGACTTGACTTGGAAGTGAGAAATACCTTATACTTGGGAAAAGCGATATACAATGAATAATTTTTATGTTGAATGTAGTAGTCTTTTTAATAAATAGTATAGAAAATTAACTATATATTGCTTTCTAAGCCTCGCAGTTCTTAAATTCACTTTCTGCTAATTGAAAACTAGATCTACCCTAAACCAAATTAAAAGTTATTTTAAAAAAAAACGTGTAATCATTTTCTTCCAACATATATATCTTTTATGATCCGCTTCAAAGAATTACGAATATCCCTTTTTCGTTTAACAATTAGGCCTCTTGTTTTCATGGACTACGAGTTAGTAGCCCTTGAGGCCGTAAGGCGATTGGGCTATTCAAACTTGTATTCCAGGATAACGAGAGGTCTTCGGTCAAAAAGGATGTACAAATTAAATTATCGATGAAATCCTCTGATAGTATAGCAAAACCGGGCTCATTACTATATCGATCCGCCATCTTTTCTCTACTAGTAGGCTATCACAAATAGACCGTTATTAGGTTTAAACTAATTTTCGATATCCTATAATTTTGCTCAAAAATTGTCTTACCCAGGCGATTAAAGAGAACCTTTAATTGTTTTCTAGGTGCTCTCGTGATCGAACTGTCCAATTTTATTCAGCTTCTTCTCCAAGCATTCAACGGTTTAGCTTTAAAGCGTTTAAGTTCATTGGCCAGGGACAGAGTTTTGTTTTCCTTCACTGCCGTTTAGTGGTATGTAATGCCTCGAACCCATTGTCAGAGTGTGCGCGATCATGTGAAGAAGAAAGTGGATTGGGAAGAAGAAATAAGCGTTCAACTGCTGAAGGTCCTGCACAGTCATTGACCGAAGGCCCTTTTATTGTAGTCAGCAGTCAGAAAGCGCTACGCCAGGAACAGGAACGTAAGTTCTTGGCTTAAGTTTTCTACGTCTATGTCATAACATTATTAGTAAATTTAGACAGGAGTCCATTATGTTGGAGCTTTAAGCGACCATTGTGCTTTCCCTACCCCATTTTTCATGAGTGAAGCTATTTTTAGACTTACCCAGTTTACTTATCGCAAGAAATTCATTTACTTGTTGGCTCAATTTCTTCTTCTCTTGAGGTTTCACTTGAGACTTCGCTCAAATCTTCCTCGAGAATCTCGAAATCGCTGGAATAGCTCTCGCTTGTCCTATCGCTTTCCTCGCGTTCCTCCGCCATCTTGAAAACAACTCAATACTTGAAGTGAGAAAATGTGATGACGTCATTACTGAAAAACGATCTCTCATAAGCCAGTTTTTGGTGCCAAGAGTATCTAAAAATAAACACACTCATGAAAATGGGATAGAAAGACCGAATGTCACCTATTGAAGCTTCAACTTTTGGGCTTCTGGTTAAGACAAGCACCCCTGAAAACCTTGTGTAAGAAAGGGCAGAGAATTTTTCTTATGTTTTCTGTCAGTACAAAATAATGCTTCTCAGCTAACCTTTATCAGTGTCACGATATCCTTACCAGAAGTGTTGCCAAGCTAAATTCTTTACGAGCCAAGTGGCCTTGAAGCCGGCGCTTATCTCCTTTTTCTGTAGTGTTAAGCTGATATGAGAGTCTGACTCCCCCTGGGTTAGCATGGGAAGAAAAGCTCCCACAAATATTTGAATCTCGGTTGAATCTCGGAGACCTTTTGGGTAGAAGGCAAAAATAAAATGTTAATTTAGCAAGTTAAGGCCACTCTCCACCCTCAGACCATTTTTCGCTACTTTTGGTGATATTTCTGATGGTATCTCTTATTATTATTAAATGTGAAAAATCCAATAGTCACATCACAGATTGAATAAAAAGAAAGCCTCTTGAATATTTTGAGATTTTTCAGATGAGATTTGAGAGAGGAGATAGTTTTTGTAAATGTAGTGTTTTTAAGAGAAATTTGAGTTTGGGGGAATTTTAGTGAAGTTTGAAAATTAATTTTAGACTGAGTTAATATTTGATAGAAAACGCCTAAACCATCCCCTAACAAAAGTTGCATTTTCACATGGTCTGGAGGGACAGTTTGGAGGTCATCCCAAATACTCAAATACTTCTTTCAACTCCTTCATTGTCCACTAAAATTTAGGGTAGAGAGTCCCCTTAAACTATTGTAACATGTTTAAACAAATGGAAAGTGTCATCTTTCATTAGGCATATATTCTTATGGCATACAGGAGCTCAAAATATATGAGACTAATTATGAAAGTCTGCTGAAGAAGTAAACATGTTTCCTAAATACTATAATTTCTGTAAACTAACGTACACCGATACTCACATTTACTTATACGAACATTACATTTAAACACATTTAAGGCCACTCTGTACCCTTAAATTTGGTGGATAGTGAAGGAGTTGAACAAAGTATTTGAGATAGAAGAATTTGAGGATGACCGCAAACCGTCCCTTAATACCATGCGAAAGTGCAACTTGGTTAGGGGACGGTTTGGCGGTTTTCTATAACTATTAACTCCAAAATCACTTTTTAAAACTCACTAAAATTTCCCCAAACTCAAATTTCTCTTAAAAAACTACATTTACAAAACCTATCTCCTCCCTCAAATTTCATTCAAAAAATCTCAAAATATTTGAGAGGCTTCCTTATTATTCAATGTGTAATGTGATTATTGGGTTTTTCACATTTCAAAATAATGACGGAGATATAAAAAATATCACTAATAGTAGCGAAAAAATGGTCTTAGGGTAGAGAGTCCCCTTAAGGCTATAACCCTCAAAAGATTGAAGTCCATTCATTTTTGTCATAATAAAACAAACTATAAAACTTTCAACTATCATTTTTTCCACAGAGACGCGAGGAATCAATGTTTCCATGTGGGTAATGATAGGAATGGGTGTCGTGTGCGTCTTATCCTTGGCAGGTGTGTTTTACATGAAAAGGCAGATGTCGCGTGGTACAAAATGCAATGAAGAAAATGTCCCTGAGACACGAGTTTAAAGATGGCAAGTCGAGAACCCCGTTGGTGTTAACTTAAAAAATAGTAAAACGTTTCAGCGTTTTGTAGGTCCTTTGAATAGAGAATGATGACCCATTTTAGAGTTAACGAGTGCCATCATGTGACTCCTGAACGTGGTTAAAGAGCAGTATGCCAGCCACGTTATGCTTTTATATTTTTTATTGCTAGAAAGCTACTACTAGATTTTCTTCTTTATAATCTTGTATCGTTTTCTTGTTAATATATATTTCAAAAGGCTTGGCTAATGGCAGGCTAGTAACAAAATTACTTATAAATAACAAGGTTAGTTCAAACTTTTGAAAATTTTCTACCCCATCTCAAATAAGCGCATTTCATTGGATGTTTTAATAAGTGAATATTCTCGTTCTCCCTAAACGAATACCTGTTTCTAAACAGTGTAAAGCAAACTTTTTCGTGAAAAAAGATTATGCTTAATAAAATTCATTGTTTTTGTATTACTGCGTTGTCGTGCATTACCGTGTTCAAGGGAAGGGATGGAAATTCAAGTCGGCGTTGTGGTCAAGTTTTTTCTTTGTTTTGTCACTATTGTGTTCGTTCTATTTATTGTTTTGACTTCATTGTTTTCTTTTTTCTTCGTCACTCGTGAACTTCACAGGTTCTTACACCGAGGTAAACCCTATTTTATTGCTATTATTATTGTTAATATTACTATTACAATTATCTTTCAAATTTATCTATCTATATATACTCTGTTTATGAAACCCTTATTTGGATTGTTTTTATAGGGTATATTAACACTTTACATAGACTCTATTTTACGACCTTTTGACGTCTACGGTTTGAAAGTGCTTTGGCCGTCTTCTTCAGATCATTTGTAGATTAGATAAGATGTAGATTTTAGCAAAATCTAAGAAAACATACATCACTATTTATAAACATCAAAGAACAAGCATCGCATCCACCGCAAATAAAGCGGTCGTCGAAGGTTTCACAGATTCTTGTGATAAGTAATGAAATGAAAACGGACAGTAGGCCTTTATATCATTTGACTTGTAGCTGTCATTCACGAGGACTCGTTCAGTCAAGGCTTGAAATCAATAGTTGTATTTACATTAACCTTGCAATAAATGTCTTTTAAAGATAAAAAAAACATCCGTCCAGATGACCAAACGTGAATTGCAGGTAAATCGAAAAAATCGTTAGTGTTTATTGCAAATTAGTTATAACGCCATAAATTTTATAAGAGCTTGAAAGTTTTCAAGTTATTTTATTTAAAATTCGTACACTCTTACTATAAAAGAATGTGTTTAGAGGGGTCAAACTTGTATTATTTCATTTCATTTTAATAAAAAGTACGTATTGAGCTTTTGCTTCAGCTGTCATTTGTGACGGTTTTTCGTGCTTACGAACGTTTCCAGCTGCCGAGATAAAACAGAAATCAGGCCATATGACAAGGTCCTGTCCGACTACAAACCGAAACAAGATTCATTCGAACACATCTGGTAAAACCTTTGCTCAGCTCTCTCATATTTAGTAATTGATGAATGAAAACATCTCTCATTTCACCGCTATTTTGTTTACGCTTGAGGTCAGAAAATCCCCTTGTGGTTTTAGAGCTTGACAGGAAAAAGGTTTCGGATTGACTGTAAAGGTGCTTAACTCAGCGAGAATTTTGTACAAGATACTGTTACACTTCTATACGATACTGTAAACGTAATAGTTGTCAAACAAGTTTACCTACCGGCACATCTTCCATTTTGAGGTGTCTTAAGGTTTTCCATTACTGTATCCAGTAGTTAGGGGACTTGAATATAGCTTCTATTTCTTAGACTTGTGTAAGTTGGGTACCTTCATAAATAAGAACTCATTTTTGTCTCATATACATCCCAGTTTCTCTTGAGGTTGATCCGCGCAAGTAAAGAAATTACAGGAGTTTAACCACTCCTTTAATCATTTAGCAGCCTTCAGGCAGAAAATTGCTTATTCCACCTGAAATCAGCGAATAACGGTGAAACTACTTCATTATGTTCTTTTCCTGGCTAATGGTTTCAGTGCTCATTTGTAGCTTCGCTGTGCTGACATCTCAAGGTAGGATTCATTTGAATTTTACAAAGCAACTATATATATAAACGTTTACTCAATATAACAAATAAAACCTTTTCGAGTAGGAAATATAATTATACAAGACGTTTTGACTGATTACCAACAGTTATGCACTATTTGACTGTTGTTAAACAAAGAAGAACCTCTACGAAGTTTATTTTGACAGTTTGCAATGAAACCATTTACAAAACAGCGCACTCATTTATTTTTTTATCTGTTTAGCGGGAGTGTAGCATATCCCGAAGGTAGATGATATATGAAGCTTTCGCAGGAAGCATTTTGCCTTTAGCGATAAAATAGCCAAGTCAAATTTTTACAGAAGCTTTACGGATTCTTTTACTCGCTACATTAGTAAAGTTTTTACAAGTAGTATTTTGCACATTTTGGTTAAAAATTTTGTTCACAGCAAGGTTTATATTCCAGTGAAGAGGTGCAAAAGTACTAAAGTTTGATGGCGGAATGGATGAATTGTTAAAACAGGAATCAACAAAGACATATAAAATTCACGTGATTATTTCCTGAAAAACAAACCTAAGTAACGTAAACAAAACCGACATTGTATGCTATACTCGTGAAAACTCGTAGTTTTAACTGTTTTTTTTAGTTTTCACCATGACGAAAACAAGTTTTGTGCAATTGAATTTAAAACAAAGAATGAAAATAAACGGTTACGTTTTTTGCGTGACAGTTGTAACGCTATGTAGTATTTAACGTCACGCACTCCTCCTCTGCACAGTCGGTTTTTCGACCATTTTGTTAGTCTTCTTTGACCTTAATAATTTTAACAGAAATATTTTTTATTCATTCATACTCTGGATTTTTAGCGCTTTTGAGGCCAAAACTGAAAAACTGATTCTTTAAAAGGTTCCCTTCATATTTTTAGTATTTGAGGTGCGCTGTAATCGTTAAAAATAAACTGCGAAATTGATATGCACGTTGCACTGACCTCATCAAACCCTGAGGGCATCAGCCATGGAATATGTTACTAAAACGTCATTCCGGAATACATAAAAAACATACCGTTTCCTTCAAAGTCAGCATGACAACGGTGCTCTCTTTTAGATAAAAACACTTTCGACAAAAAACCCAAAATTTGCTTAGAACATGCTTTCATTATCTATATAAAGCAAAAAAAGTAATAAAACAATAGTTACTCGGCTGATCATGATTTTCGTCAGTGGAACATTGGGTTTGGAGCGTGCAGTTAATCATTATATGTAATTCGCGAATTTTACGAGTACTGAAAACGTCCAAGTTTCAGTTACATGCAAACTAAACCTCGCGGCAAACAGGAAAACTGCTTTTCTTTTTGTATCGTTTAGGGAAGCGTTACATATCATAGTCGATTTTTACCCACAAGAAACGTCATATGTACGTTAGGGGGTGGGGGATTGGCGGTTATGACGATTCTCCGGAAAGTCATGTGGAAAAAATCGATAATTTGTTGAAAAAAAAACTCAAACGCCCTAACATTTGGGGTGTCTTGTGTTTTTAAATAGACAATCAGAGACTTATATTTACTTTAGATACTGAACGTAGATAATTGAGAAACTTCGTAACAATTAGAAGCCGGTCTCGTACTGCCACAAGGGCAGTCTATAGTATTTCCACACCACAGGTGGTTTTCTTCGTTTTCTTTCATTTGTACCTTTGCAATATCACATTTGGTTAATAGGATTGATTGCTAATAGTAGATGTACTGAACATAAACATAAATGGAATTGTCCAAAGTTTTGAGTCTAGATATTAATTTTTATAAATGCATGCGGAAACAAAGAACCCACACAGGCATAAAAAGATCTACCCATGTATTTATATATATTATTTATATATTTTGTTCGTAAATATTAATTATTCTTATAATTGTATCATAATCCAAAGTTACTTCAGTGAACATGAACTCATCAAGG
>JAPEIX020018159.1:0-12491 GCA_026122405.2 Zoanthus sansibaricus
GGTCACTCCACGAGCATCCACAGGATACCTTTGATTTAACTTATACTTGTGAGTTTGTCGTAAGAAGCCAAGGGAGTTCAGGTCACTCAACGAGCATTCACAGAATTCTTTTGGTCTTCAACGTAATTCAATAAATTGACACTGTTGCAAGGTATCTCTTTTGTCGTAACTCAGTTTTGGCAGTAGTTTTTTTAATCCCGAAGTGTGAATTAACATTTTTGTTGTAAACAAGATGTATTGCTGCTCCCATTTGAAGGTGTTCATAAAAAGTTTTGTTTTTGAGGAAGTTGGGAGGGAAGAGGGGAGGAATTTGAAATTTCACCTTCAATTTGTCAGCCGCTTTGTTCGATAAACGTCCGATCAAACTGTAACATATAAAAAAAATACCGCAGATGTTTGAAAAAATTCCATACGTAATGAGGGATTTAATTTTGTTTTAGCTGTCCAATTGCTTGTTGCTATAGCGAGTTTTAAGCCAATCATGTTGTATGAATCCATGTCTGTTAAACTTTGCACAAGGATTCTATTTTCTAACGGAGAAAATAAAAAAAAAAAACACTTTACCGACTTTAAAACTGGTTTGCCACATGAAACCCAGGTAATGATATCGTTGCTTCATATGGTCACAAACACTCACCTTTTTCGGCAGATGTGTACGGTCGTCTGTGAAAGTTTTAAACTATACTGTAGCCGCATAACTAAACGTGATAGTTTCAGCTAGTACCGGATGGTATCGAGCATAACTCTAATATCAACCAAGATTTGATTCAATCATTCTACAGGTTTGTATCAACTTGTTCTAATATTTTGAAACAAATGAGGAAACTGCAAAAATTCCTTACCCAGGTATTGATTAACATAACTCTGAACGAATGTCTGTAATGTGCTGTTCTGAATTGGTTGAGCCAAGTTTCTCAGTGGAAATGCTGTCGGTGGAACGGGAGCTGCAAGGTGAATCACATTTTAGACCTTTGATACAATAGACAATGATGGCGGAACTGTGGGTTTGATGGCATTTCGATTTCTATATAATTGAATCTTCACGTTTTTAACATTTTCAGTCAGATGACAAAAGCTCTCACACGATAGCTCTTTACATTACTTACAACAATGTTACCCTCTGATCAACACTGTCTTACTTAAGCAAATTTCTACCCATATTTTTTTAACTTTTGCGCACTTTGCATCATCTGCTTTAGTTCCTCCATCATAGTTTAAGTCCTTTTCTAACTCTATATTTTACAAGATCTTTTAGTTTTTTTTTCGTTTTTGCTTTAAGTTCACCATTCTTTTGACTTTTCAACATTGTTACTTCCTGCTTTAATCTTTTAATTGCTTTCTTTATTGTTTCGTTTCCAACTAGGTTTTCTTCTTTTATGTGATATATTAATCTTATATATTTAAATAACTATTGTTATAAATATTATCATTAATAATAATCATTAGTATCATTAAATCATATTTATTTTTATTTTTTTACTATTATTAATATTACCGTCATCATCATCATCATTACTATTATCATAAAATATGAAATGATAATATTCTACCTTATTATAAAATCAAATATTGCTGCCAAACAATGAGTAATAACGTAAATATTCTTTTAAATACTTAGGAATTACATACTGGCACAATATCGGTCACAACCATTGAAGCAACATTTTTTCCCGCCTGAGCAACCTGCATCATCATCACATTCATGGTTCCTAACAGCAGAGCATGTTCCTATTGGCTGAGGAGTTGGACAGACTGGTTGCAGACTTGGAAGGGGTCCTGTTGAGAAACGGCGCTCTTAGGTTAATTTCGATGATGCTAATAAAATTATCTGAATACCTCCGGATGATATATTATTTCATTTTAAAGTAATCCTATACGTAGACGTTCTTATGAATTTTTACACAACCGATTTTACTGGTATGTAAAGTCCGCAAAACTTGCCTAGCTGGTATCGGTCGTCTGGCTGGATTTTTGGGGTATTTGTACTAAAACATTGACCACTTGACAACGAACGACTGCACATTTTCAAGTTTAGCCTAAACCAGCGCTCGTCTCAGTGTGTGTGAGAGGACCAAGGCTATTCTAAACAGACGATTGAGATGATAAGAGTAATGATAAGAGTGTCGATAAGAGTGTCATAGACAACATTGATTGTTAGCTCATTTTGTAAAGGTAAAACTTTGCCATTTTTACTTTTAAATATCGTGTACACATAATTATTTTTGTGGTCAAAGCAACCAAACGAGAGTTGAATAAAGAAGTGCAATGTTCTTATTTACTTACCAAAGTATTTTCTTAAAAGCGTCGAAACTCTTTCCTCGGTTGTCTTATTGTCATTTGTTGTACCGGATGGCACCTCAGCAGCTGAAATGACACATTGCAGGATTATAAATACGTATAAGGTGGTTATTGGCAGATTTTCTTAGGGGGTTACCTTTAAAAACCTTAAAAAAGTTCCTCATAGGAGGCTTTTGAGTTGCCTTACCTAAAACGCTTGTTATTAAAACTTCCTGCTACTTGAAAATAAACCAATATTAGATGTTTACAAAATAAAATTTTAAAGTAAATTTCATTCAGGGATAGACAAAGACTACATCATTAACTGGTTCATAACGGCATCCAGTTTTTGCGTCTCAATACAAAACAAAAATAAAGCAGCGGTGAATTCGAAATGTGAAAAAATTATTAGTCAGTAGCGGTGAAATGTGAGAGAATGCTGTGGTAAAATGTGTCAAATCTAGAATGCAGCTGAAAAAATGTGAGAAAATGGCGTGATAAACTGTGAGAGCTTTGTAAAATGAACGACGATGCTGTGCATATTGGAAGTAAAGAAGAAAATGATAAGCCAGTTTAAACAAAATATATGCTTGATATAAATTTTTCGTCTCCCAATGATTGTAAAAATAGATGTGGCTTGAACGTTTTATTTGGGCTAAGGAGCCCAATTTTTAACTAATCACGTTTTCCAGTTAAACGTTTCTTTATAGCTTCTTTGGATTTAACATGCTAGTGTTTTAATTTTTCCACATTTTTAAATTTTAAAAGGCATCCTTGGAAATATCTTATCTTTGAAACGGCAAGGTATCTGAAGATTTCAAGGCCGATTTCGAGTTATCAAATAAAAATTATCAATGAACTCAGTAGTACATGTTCTTATTAAGTTCTAAGCTAAATCAGTTTTCGCATCGGTTGTTACCTTTTAGGGAAACTGAATTTACTGGACTTTACTTATGTAAAGTTTTAAGAGGATATCCAGAAATAAACACTAAATACATTGATTTGTTATTCTAAATTTAAAATTACTTTTATCAACGTATTTCAAATTTTCTACAAATACTTAAGGTACCAATACATACCGTAAAATCGTTTGGCGTAGTCATCAACAATTTTTTTGATGTCATCTTTACTAACAGGTTTTGGAAGACCATTGAGTCTACGATTTAACTTGCTGTCGAAAGATTCTTTAAAAGGAAGAAAATGAGTGTGAGAAAATAGGCAAGGTTAGAAGGACCTGTATTGGTGGTAGTGAATAAAATTTTCGTATTTTCTTCGATTAACCATCATCAAAAATATAGCTAATAGACCCGTGACGGTATTGCCATTGGTTGTTGGCCAAATAGCTAATCTAACCACTCTTATCAAGGTGATATCAAATACAAATATTGTTAACAAATGCAAATACTGTGTTGATCTGCATACGCTACTAAATACGCGGACTTGAGCAATACTGAACTGAAACCTGAATTAAGTATTCATAATTAAAAAAGCTGTTAGACGACGAACTAAAACATATGTTTAGCAATTCACGTTATTAACTAAAAACGAATCTCAGAATCCATGCATCATAGGGTTTAAAACCTTGGCTTACATGCTAACGACAAATACAGACAGTACATAAGTGCTAGCTAACTGGACTAGCGAATAAAATAAACACTAAAGTTTAAATCACTATAAATAACAGGTTCAGTAGTCTGGAATGTTTGCAGTAAGCGTAGGCTTAGTGACCTTTGCATCAACTTAGTTTCTAGTACACATATAGTTTTCATAATAATAAAGTAGCTATTATTATTCAGTGTTACTCAGATTTCAGTCAGATGAGATGCACGAATAAAACAAACTTCAACCAAGAATTGTACAATTTACAAAAGAGAACGTACATTTATTTGAATTTGTAATACTACCTTTTGTTCCATCTAAAATTAGAAGACTTGAACTCTACTACTTTTCAAAATTTCGAAAGTAACTTACTCACTGCTCCATCCACGGAATATTCAACTAAAGTATGAACTTCCTTCTTTTCCATGTAACGATCCTCCAGTGTTCTTCTTACTTTCGAAATATTTGCTTGCAAAGGCTCTAATCAATAAAATACAACCTTTCATATTCTTAATTGATATTTTTGTTGGTAGCTCGATTTGGGAAAGGTCACAAATCCGTCATTTTAATTCTGTCAGACATCTAGCTTGTATTGACAAAACTATTGAGGTTTCTAGGAGATTATCAAATAACCAGTACTTAAGTGCTCCATTTTTAATATTAATTACAAGGATAACAAAATAAAAACGAAGAAATGTTGCGGCCCGTAAAAATCACTAAAACACACACACTTGTATAACAACACGCTTATATAACAACACGCTTATGTAACACATCTTTTTAGTTCATTAAAGGTAATTAAGTTAAATATGATAGGTTTTGTAAAAGTAAAACTGACAGCTGATACTAACTACCAGCCTACTAACGGTATAGAATAATTCAAACGGTCAAGCATTTGGGAAAAACATATATAAATGTGGGAAGGGCGGGGTTCGTTGAACCACTTCCCTAATAATATTCAACATGTACCGTCAAGCAAGGTAACACTTTCATGTTTGTTAAAACAAAGAAATATATCATAATGAAAAGTACTTGTAACTTTTTTCATACCAAATATAATAATTGGAACTATTTTTACAGTATTGCCATGCCACTATTTTCAATAATCCATCTACAAAAAAAGCCTATTTTACAAATGTTATGAATTGTAAGAATATTGATAGAAATATAAACAATTTACTTTGCAAACAAAAAAATATCAATTAAAATGATAATTTGTGATTAATTTTGCCCTTGTAGCTCTTTGCTTGTGGCTGAAAAGCTGTAACGTGCTGATGAGTCCTAACAAGGTCGAAACAGCTGTCTACGGTTGCTTCAAAAGTAACAGCTGATAAAAACAAATTGGAAAAGTGTAAAACCGTTCATTAAACCCCAAATAAATTGATGGGGTTCTCCGAGACCCTTCCCTTTCCGCGTGACCGTTTAAAAATTTATATTTATCAAAGTCAGTTTTTAGGTATTATGACAAAAACAGAAATGAAAACTGCCAAGTGACTTAAAAATACAAAACAAATCCTTCAGGAAAGAGCTTGAAATTAAGAAAGAGTTTTTTTTGGCAACGGCTGTGTTGAATTACAAAATAGTATATACATATATACATATATATATAAGGTATATACATATTGGATTTGGAAAACAAAACCATTTTGAGACAGTATTCTAACCTACATATCCAGCCATCTGTGAATCCACCATTTTTCTGACTGCTGACTTGTCAAACGCTTTTAGCTGCGTCTGGTATTTTTCAAGGGTTAAATTGTATTTAGATGTAAAAGATTCTAAAAAAGAAAAAAAAAGAAAAAAGATATTTTTTCTCTGGCTGAATATCGAACTTTTTTATAAACGAAAAACAAGGAATTCTTATACCTAATTATATCTCTTAAGTTTACAACAACATGTTTTATTTGACCCATCATTGAAAGTTTAAATCACATAAAATCTAACTTAATATATATAATACAATGTGATAAAAATGAAAAAATATATGAATATATAGGCAAAAAAATAGAATATATTTTATAATTTGTGAGTATTAGTAGTCTCATTACAAGTTTTATAATATTCTAGTTATACCTATAATTTAATCTTCAACTTCATTTCAGTATCTCTATTTTATAACTCGGCCTTTATGAAACACGGTAATTTTCCGCTTTTATGTCAAACTAGACAAAATGTTTGCAAATTAAATGGACCAATGACTTTATCTGAGAGAGGCAGCGGAGTATGTGCCTAAGTTCTCCAAGAATTTCTAGGATAAACAATTAAAGTGAAGTAAAAAGTATGTTCATAATAAATATAAGTTTGTCATTTTTAAAAGCATTAAATAATGTAGCTTTCAAAAGAGTATTGTTACCTATATATTTATTGATGTAAGACTTTACAAAGATATTCAAAGTTTGGTTTTTGTCCTCAGCGGTTTTCTTCTTAACAACAGTGGGAGCTGATAAAAAACAAAAAGTGTCGATGAGTTGTAGTTTTTGTTGTTTTGATACATAGCCAGTAAGATTAAGCCCAAGATTAAAACTGCTAATGTCGATCATAACCCTCTGGCTTAAGAGATAAGGAAATCACATCCTGTACATGTGCGTAACGACGTTAAATAAGGTAACATTTATTTTGGTGCATTGCAACTATATTTATAGGATTTGTCTGACTCTTGACTTTCCTTTGACTTCGTATACAGGTAATCGGAACGCCAAGCACCGAGAGCAGTCCTTCTTAGGAATATTTTAACTTGGAGGATAAATCAAGACAATACACTTTGAATCCTGGGCTTAAAAGCAATTTGGATTAGCAGCCCTTCCCTCATTGTTAGATGGTACTCACCAAGACAAATCCTCGCACAGCCATCCAAACAGCATTTTTCTCCATCCAAACAGTCAGTGTCATCTGTACACTCGTGTTCCACCTGAGGACAATTGTCCAATCGTTGACTCTTTGGACAAACATTTTCTCTGGAAGGAGCTACCAACGAGGTAACAAGAGCATTACATCAAATATTCGATAATTATGTTTTCTCTGTTGACAACTTCAAAAAAAAGTAAGAGGACGAGAACAAGGACGAGGACGAGATCAATAAACCTACACATAACAAAACGTCAAAACCTAGAACAGCTTGCTCAACTGGGAACAAGAACATGGATGAGAACTCAAATGGAAACACTAAAGTAAACAACATGAATGCGAAGGGACACTGTTTGTTGTTTCTGATTAACGAGTCGTGAATAATACCTCTGTTACCATAATAGACTGAAAATTCCACAAGTGTATTTTCCCTTATCTATATTATGTTGCATTTTTTGCATAATATCGATAATTGCATGCTCAGTATTTCCACGGAAACCATATTGCAAATCACACAAAAAGTCATATTATTCATTGAAGCTTATATCAGATGACTGTAAACTATTTTTTAAAATATTCTGTTGAATGTCAGTACCAAGACATTGCTTTGCTTATATATTCTTGCATCAAAATAAAAACAACTATTGTGAAATAATGCTTGTATTTTAGACTATTTTAAGTCTACTACTGTTGTTAGAGTAAACTGCATCATATTTTTGTAATTTTTTTTCCTTTTAAAAATACTTTGACAATACTGAAAGGTCATGCTTATTATTATGTTATGTTAATAGAGAAGAAATTGGACGGTAATTTTTAGGACTATTTTTCATATCCTTTTTACGTGACATTAGTTCGTTGATTCCTTGACAAGCTTGTTTGCTACATTTTACATTTGTTTCAAAACCTCTGACATAACATTTCTTTTTTACTTAGACGGATGAGTGATGTTAGTTTATTTGAATTCCTCTATTTTTTTTTACATTATAAGTGATGAATAGAAGAGTCCGGATTTTGTTTACATAGATTTCGGGTAAGAAAATGAAATAGAGAGTTAAGAAAATATCTCGAAAGCTACGACCAATATCCGAAAAGATGAATTAAGATTGATGATCTCTTTCCATTTCATTTGCTAAAGAAGTTACTTTATTGAAATTAATAATCTACAAGAGCACCGCATCTTTGCTCAGAACGGAGTTAGGAAAAAAACAACACAAAAAAATTGACAACAACATTTTCACTATCGAAAGATCGTCGTCTTTTCCCGTTTACTGGATTTTACCTACAGTTGAATGAGGGAGCTTCTGTTGATTAAACAGAATAACTGTGTTTCTATTTCTTAACTGCAACTGGCGTTTATACAAAGTACAATTAAAGTTAACTGGTTTCATAGTCTCGGAGAGAATATACAAGATAGTTAGCAGAGGGGGACTAACTATGTATACAATAAGTTCATAAACAAGACACATGCGTTATACTGTAAACATATAAAAAGTAAAGAAAACTTACGAAAATTATTGTCTCCAGTATAGATTTTCGTGTCATTTCGAGGTGGATTTGGTTCTAGGAAAAGAAAGCATTTCAGTAAAAAGAACAAAACAAGTTTAGCCTGAAGACAAAACTGATAACCAGGGCATTATAATTAATGTACTTACGAACACAAATCTTCTCGCATCCGTCAGAGCAGCATATCTTTCCTGAGTCACAATCTAAGGAATCTAAGCACTCGTGCTCAATATTTTCAGAGCATTTGACATGTTGAAATGGAAATCTGGGACAGCGAGGATTACGACCTATAAAACATTAAAGAAATTGGTAATATTTCTAAAAATTATATGCAAAGTAATTTGGGAAAAAAGGAACGCAAATACAACACATACCATTCGCATGCGCTAGTCTGAATTGCTGCAACACGGAACCTGCAATGAGCAATAAAACGAAAGAAAAAGATTGTTATTGTTTACATCACAATTACAAACAAGACCAAGTGAGAATTGCAATATTCTTTCTGTTAAAACAGTTTAATAAAAGTTATCCCACTTTTTAATTCCTCAGTGAAAAATAACATCACATACTTTATACTGTGTACTGTGTTTTCTGAACAACTAAATAAGGTTGCGTTTTGGGTTTCTCCCAAACATTCGCTTCGGTTTTCACCAAGCAATAACTACAAAGGCAGAGAGATATATTTTATTTTTTAATTAAACATTGTGGTTGCTTATTAACATGCTGGAAACTAAGTCACAAAACCCTGTCTGATAATTGTTGTCGAGGTCAACAGAAACTTTAGCTGTTGTAAAGGGGAATATGGGCCCGAGTAAAGAAAATGATCGAGCAAAGTTTTGAAAAATAGCCACCTTGTCGCGAAATCAAGTTTTGGCGGTTTTGCGAATGACAGAGTTGGGAAATTATAGTTTATCGAAGACATCATTGGTATATTTTTGTCAAAACTTTCCAGATTTTAATAATAATCCATGTTTTGTTTTTGCTTGCTTCCATTTTTTCTGACATAGTATAGTATGAAAATGAATTTGAATGGGCCAAACTCTTCTTTCTGTTTAGCCATTTCGACATGGCGGACTTCGGTGAGCTAGCGATTAGCTGATAAAGTTATTTTAGAGAGAACGTAACAAAATTATGTACACGCAACAATTAGAGGAGGTTGTTTGTAAGCGCAACGTTTGCATCGTTTTTGTTGTCCTTGGCAACGAAAAGAAAAAAAAGGTGAGTACATATGAAATATATTTTGCCGGTAATTTATGTTCCCTGTTATTTGTTTTCAGTTGTTTCGAAGGTTCTTGAACTTTAAGAGATTTCGAGTTATCATTTTTTTAGGTTGCATTTTGTAGGAGGAATGCTGTGACTGAAGAACAAATAGCGCCAGCCCCCAATTCGCGGCATTACGCAAGCCAAAGAACATTCAATTTCGAATTTAGAAATTAACATTTTTGTGCTTTTATCATAATAAAACTGCTAAATTTTTTTTACAGCACTTAAGTATTACTGACAGTTGTTTTATTTTGTGTTAACACACAAACATGGCAGTAATTTTGCCTTGTATAAAAAAATAACAAAGGTTTTCCTGCTTTCATATTTTATTTTGTCTATCGTTCTTAATTAAGGGACCAATGATTCGTTATAGCTGCCGATATGCGTTTATCTTTGACAAACAGCTTTAATGCATTAGTCCATTACCAAATTAAAAACCGCGACAAGGTATGGAGTTAATATTATAAAGTTCTTTCCACTAGCAAAAGAATAACAAACCCCGACTGATGTTCGACTAAGTATGTTCGCAGCAACAAACCGTGATAGACATATTTATACAAATGAAAAAGAAAGAAGTACGCACCGTATCGCTTCTCCACAAAGTCACCAACAAACCTCTCCACTGTTGATTTGTCAAATAACGTTCCTTGAAAATAAAAAAAGATAATAAAAGGTTCTTAATCGGCTTGCACTTTCAGTTCAAGACATTACATCGCAAAATGCAGGAACTACCCCTTACTTTATCTTGTTTTAGTTTTTGGCATAGCTTTGGTAAGGGCATTTTAAAATGGTTTTACGTTTTAATTTCATTTCTTTATTAAAGTAATAAAATTTCTCTCACCTCCACAGATCTTTTCTTTGTTTTCGCTACTATTAATAACTTTCGAAGGCTAAAAAGGCAAAATGAGATTCATAAAGTCAGCAATTTAGATTAATTGTATACTTTCTTAGATGGGTGTTAACAAATAGCAAGCAGATTTTTTGTCTCTCGCGCAGGTTGCAACTTTATAGGGGGAGGGGCAAAAACGTTTAGGGTGTTGAAATGGAGGGTGATGGGCGTTTGAAGGGTGTTGATGTAAGGAGGAGGGTCATAAAAATTTTTCAATGGTTTTGATCTTCACGTGTTGAACTGTCTCGGTCTGTCTCAAGGTTCATTTCTTGCTCGAGTGTTGCGAGGAGAAGAGGGACCTGGAACAAAAGGTAGCCCAGTGAATGCTTCTAGAGCGTCTTGCTGGATAAACAATAAAGACGGTCCAGGAAAAAAAACGTGCTAAAAACTAAAAACTAAAAAAGGACTATGTACAGTATAGTGTGGTCTACCGGGATGTCATACAGTTCGTCAATACTGCAACAGTTATTTCCTATCTATTTTTGAGAGTGCACTTCATTTTGAGCGTAATTTTAAAAAATCTACAAGATTATCTTTCCGAATGTTTGCAGATCGCAGTGTTTAACAACATTCCAGGTAAAATAGATATATAAAAATGTTGTTTTCACACCTGCAATGCTAAATTTTAAACGCTAAGTCAACACAAGTTTTGAAACCTGCGATATGAAATGAATATCCCACTAATGTTTTGCCCGAGACTTTATCCTTAAATTTCAATAACGAAAACATTTCGAACGCACTTTACTGATTTAATTACAACCGACTCGAATTATCATATATTGTCAAAATATAAGATCAATTTCGTGTTGAGATTATACTAATACTGAAATGTCTTTTGTTGCAATAAAAAGAAGTAAAGCGGTGTAAGTTTGGGCACCTCATCGTTGCGAGGCCTCTTTACGCTTAAATCACGAAAGGAACGTCTAGAGAACATAAACTTTTACAACAAACCTTTCTGATATTTTTCAATGGAACATAGTAATTCTCTTTTTGAGACTTTATTTGTTGATGTCAAAATATATTCCGATGAACATCTAGTGCAGCAGGGCTGCTTGGACAAGATTTTGAGGTTGAGATAAAATAGCATAATTTGGACAAGAAAATCGTTTGCTACAAGTGGATTTACCAACCTGTAGATCAGTGAAACATAAAAACCTTTGTTCACCTGTAAAACCAAATGTTCTTGTTCAAATTATTCAACCTTAGCTCACGACTCGGATTTTTGCTATAGAAATTAGCATATTAACTTTTATCCTTCTATTAAAGTGTTTGTGTTGGAACTCATATCGTTTCCGTTTGTAAAGCTATTAAGTAGTTTAATTAATTTATTTGAGTCGGGTTTAATCCACAGGACAGTACCCAGGCCTTTTTTTTTGAACACGTAAAGACCTAGTTTCGGTAGATCACGTGCCAAGTTGTCAGAAATTTTCCGCGGAGAGGGTAAGTATTGAAAGCAACTTAATCGTAGTAAAAAATACTTTCTCTATTTCGAGATATTATATGATTTTATCTTCAGTTTCTGTCCCGTTCACAAAAGCTTTAATATCAACCCAACTTTTATAACTCAACTAAAATATAACAGATGTCATAAATGGAATGCTGCGTCGGTGTTTCTACAGAGACAGTTTTTTTGAAAATAGATAAATTATACACTGTAGTGGAAATGATTTTTTACTGACGTTTCGGACTGGAGTCCCTCGTCGGAGTGAATGCCAAACGGTGTATAAAATATAACAGAGTTTTAGCTAACAGGTAAATTGTTAGAACTTGTGACGCCATCATTTTTCATATTAAAAAATTATTATTTTCTCTTCCAGCTGTTTTATATAAAACGATCTACATTTATAGCTTCATATATTATAATATCTTTGCAAGGAATCAATGGCTCTTGTAAACTGTCATAATTTTTTTCCTTTCTTAGAAACAACCTTTCATTTCACGGTTACCATGGTTACTGTAGAAAGGCTAAATGTAATAAATGTGCCTAAATGTAATAAAGTCCTGAATGTAATAACATTTGGTCCTAAATGTAATAAACACCAAAATTTCGTCTTAACGTTATACATAAACAACAACACAAACTGACACCTGTCAATCAAGAAATGATGACGTCATC
>JAPEIX020018241.1:0-19689 GCA_026122405.2 Zoanthus sansibaricus
ATGGCTACTATGAGTTACAGTATCTGGAACTCCTTAGCGTCAATCTTAAAAAAAGTTACACTTCCGTTTGCAAACTTCTCAGCTTTTACATTTTTAAAAGCGGACCAATGAAGCTGAATCATTTGATACTCTTTCCTTTAAAAGAATTTCAGTTAAACATGTAATACATCAAATACACGCTTTTATTTATAGGAATTAAGAACAAGTAAATTCGCTGAAGTTCATTGTTCTTGTGAGTATTACATGAATATTTATGACAAACTAAAAGCATTATTACTTTTTTCAGCCCGCAGAGCAAATTTTAAGCTTCGTTGTTCTTAATGTGCTAACTTAAGCCATATAAAAAATTTTCCAGTTTCTCATGCGGTATGTATTTCTATTTATTTCTTTTCTGCAGCAGCAGGACAAGAATTTACATTTCTTTTCTTTCCATACATTTTCTGTATTTATAAAGTAAAAAGATCATGCAGAAGCTTTTTAGAAATGCGGACCCTGTGTGGAAACACAATGTCGATGTGTCTGTTTTTTGATTTGGAAGTATTATGCTGTAGCTAGCACGTGCTACCATAAACTGATCAATTTGTCGCTCACAACTTTGTTTCAGTATCATTCCATGCTGGCTGTTGACAGAATCTTCTGAATATTGATGTTAATTACGCCTCTGCATGGGTCTGTTTTGAAGTTAAGGCCGCCAAGAGTATAACGTTAGAATGCATTAAGTCTTATGTGAGGTTGAAGCTCGCATAAGTCAATTGGCATAAAAGTTTTCTCTCACCAAAGCTCGTCATGATCAGCAAGTAATGTGGTAACGTTACTTCACCAGGAGCTAGAAGGCTTGTTAACTCACTACAACGAACATAATACAGCAATATCCATCAACTCTCCAGAGGATGAACTATGCCACGCCCTTTTATTGAGTGGTAATCTTGAGCTTACCTATAATACGAACACTAATAATGTAAGATCCTTGATGTTTTAAACAAAGAAAGGTGAACTGAAAACTGTGATTTTGTTCTCGTTCGAACTCCTTTGTAAGAGAAACCTGTAGTTTGTTTTGCTAATATTTTTAGGAAAAAGTTATTAGTGTTTTCTTTAACACTATCGTTTCATTAAAGAGAAAACCTATCATAGGTCATGTCTTTAGCATACGGTTCTGTTAGTTTGTCATAAGAACTGAGTCTATTCATTTAATAATGGTCTTTACAGAGAGAGAAACTGCAGAGCAGACAACCCAAATGTGCCTATGACTTTTCTCTGCTCTTGGGGTTGAAGATATCTCAATATTAGACATTGATACGGCCCATCGTGTACCCTCAAGACGAGCATCGAACAAACCAAACGCCATCATTTGTAAATTTACACGGCGCTTAGCAAAAGATAAAGTAATGGCTGCTAGAAGGAAAGTTTCCCTGCTTAAAGGCAAAGATCTGGGTTTTGAGGAAAATATACAAGTAAACGGTGTATCGCTGTATGATCATCTTTCACCGCGGCTTCAGACACTACTCTACGAAGCAAAAAAGTTCAAGAATGAAAATAATTTCAAGTTCTGCTGGGCTAAAGGGGGCTCTGTGTTCTTACGCAAGACGGATTCGTCTGATTTCATCAAGCTCGCCCATATCGACGATTTACATGCGTTGGCTTGGATAGGAGCAAGTTCATGAGGATAGAGATAAGTTCACTTATATTATGTATTTTATTACTTTAATTGATTTCTATATTAGCACTTTTAATGAGAACTCGCAATAGACAGTCTAAGCAAGAACAGAAATATACAAAATCATTGTTAAAAGAGTTACCGTATTTTAATCTAACAAGCAATTTATCTCTTTATCACGGTCAATTTATCAATTCTCTGACAAGTATGCTACCTACAAAAAGAAATCTTGAATGTCTACCCTGTCTGTACGATCTTGACTTATTCAATGTGAATTCAACTCTTGACGAGCATTTAAACCCGGATAGTAACTTAGAATTTCCGCGTATCCAATGCCGATACTTTTCTCCTCATAGTTTTAAAGAATATTGTTCTGCTTTTTCTCCAAGTCAAAAAGAATCGAGTTTTTCTTTTTTCCATAATAATATTGTAAGTTTAAATAAAAATCTCGATAATTTAGTAGCTCATTATTTAGAGGAATTTGATTTTAACTTCAATGTTATTGGTGTAACGGAAACCAAAATTACAAAGTCAAATGAGCATTTATGTAATTATCAAATACCAGGTTACAACTTCGAACATGTACCAACACCTCTGGTCTCTGGGGGAGTGGGTCTTTTCATTGATGATACGCTAAGTTACACCGTGCTCGAAAAAATGTCAAGTGAAGCTTTCCAGGCACTGTGGGTTGAATTTTCATTCTTCAAACAAAAAAACATTATTTGCGGTATTATTTACCGACAACATAATTCGCCAGATCTCTTCTTAAACTATGTAACTGATACCTTGGAAAGATTAAGTTCAACAGGAAAGCGAGTTTGTCTTTTAGGTGACTTCAATTTGTGTCTTCTCAAAACACAAATATCTCAACACAGTCACGATTTTCTTACGACCCTCCAAGGTAATTATCTCATTCCAACTATTGACAAGCCAACGCGTGTTCATAGAACAACAGCAACATTGATTGATAATATTTTTATTAACAATCCCGAGCAGGTTTTACAAAGCGGAAATATCATTACTGATGTTTCAGATCATTTTTCACAATTTTGTATTTTGTCTTCTGTAAAAGAAAAGTCAAATATTAAGAAAAGAATTCGAAAAAGAGACTTTTCACATTTTTCGGCAAAAAACCTTAACAGCGACCTCTCTTCAGTTGACTGGGAGAACATATTAGAGACCTTAAGCACAGTCAACGAATGCGGACGACGACGACATGTCTGTCCGAGTAGGGACTAGATCGAGAACGTCGTCCACGGCGGGAAATTATAAACTTAAGCAGTACTCGACGTCGCCGTCACAATGGTTTCTTTTCATGAGCTTCAACAGCTTCTTATTTTAGGTAATGAGAACGGATTTCTAAACGATGAAGAACTTCTGCTGCTGTATGAAGAGTTTCAGCCAAAAAACCCCAATTTCATGTACTCAGATTATCAACGAATAAATCTCGATGACATGAATGATGCTCAGTGCTTTGCCGAGTTTAGAGTACGAAAACGCGACCTTCAACTGCTCAGTGATGTTCTCCAAATTCCTGATGACTTCACATGCTACCAAAGGTCTGTTTCAAGTGGATTAGAAGGCCTCTGTATATTGCTGAAACGATTAACTTACCCGTGTAGGTATAGTGATATGATTCATCGTTTTGGAATGCCAGTACCAGTGTTAAGTATGGTTTGTAATCAAGTGCTTGATCATCTTTACGATGTACACAGCCATCGCATCACCCAGTGGAATCACCAAATTCTTTCACCACAAGCACTTCAAGTATACAGTGATGCAGTGTATGCCAAAGGAGCTGCCCTCCAAAACTGTTTTGGATTTGTTGATGGGACGGTTCGTCCAATATGTCGACCTGGAGAGCATCAAAGGGCTGTGTACAATGGTCACAAAAGAGTGCATGCCCTTAAATTTCAGTGCGTTGCCCTCCCAAATGGGTTAATTGGACATATATATGGCCCTGTTGGTAAGGGGTTTTGTTGCATAGTGATTTAAATTTTTATAAAAATCTAAAATACGGTGATAAAACTTAAAAAATTACTTGTGCAGCTGGAACCTCCATCCCTTCAGGAATATTTTATTTGAGCTTCTTAAAAATTACTTTAAAATTTTAAAGTTATTTTTTAAAGTTTTATTACCGCACTTTTACCTGTGTTGGAGTTAGCTTTTTGATTTATGTGATTCAGATATAAATATTTTGTTTTTATCTCACTCTTATGTTTTCATTATCTAAATTTTTATAAATATATCCATTGATTTTATAACTTTTCTTCTGTAGAGGGTAGAAGGCATGATGCAGGAATTCTTGCTGATTCCGGTCTTCTCAATGAGCTTCAAACGTATGCCATCTCACCCTTAGGGCAGCCTTATTGCATATATGGAGATCCAGCATATCCACTTAGGGTACAACTACAAGCTCCCTTCAGACATGGAGCCTTGACGCCACAGATGATGGCTTTTAATCAATCCATGAGCTCTGTTAGAGAATCAGTTGAGTGGCTGTTCAATGATATCATTTCCTCATTCAAGTTTATGGACTTCAAAAAAAATTTGAAAATTGGCCTCAGCTGCATTGGTAAAATGTATGTTGTCAGTGCAATCCTTAGGAATGCCCTCACATGTTTATATGGCAATGAAACTTCAGATTATTTCCAACTGGAACCTCCATCCCTTCAAGAGTATTTTAATTGACCATCTATGGGTCAAAGTTGTCAATTTAAACTTTACTTCAGATACACTAGCTTTCTAATAGAAAGTGAAGTGCTGCAAGCAAGAAAAAGCAATTTACATAAAGATATTATTTTGCATATAGAGATATCAAATTTAAAGGGCTGCCAAATAAAAAGACATTAAAGATATGAATATCAGTGTTATATTATTACTTACAAAGTGGGGTTTGATTAAAAAATATAGGCTTAGTTTTTTAATAACTTATTTGTAATATTTCATGATGGTAAAAACTGTAAACATTAAATGTTTTAGTTCGTGTATTGATAAGAACTAAAAACATTTCATGCTTACAATTGTGAGGGTGTCATTTTCATGCAATTTTGTAAATTAGTCTCGCATTCCTCTTATGTGAAACATTTCACGTGAACTACGGTTTCTGATTCAGCTAAACTTTCACTTTATTAAGTCCCCCCTTCTCACCTTCCCTCAAGAAACTACACAGCAACAATTTAGAATGACTAATTTATAAAACGCTGGGAAAAAAAGTAATGAGTATCTCTGGGTCTAACCGGTCAATTTGAACTTTATTTCAGTTATATAACAAAATACTCTAGTTCATCAACAAGTTTTAATAAATAATGCAACAACTATGAAGTAAACATGCAACTATATTATAAATGTGAACATGTAGTATTTTGGATCACAAAAAAAGCACAAATGTGATGTTTGCTTTCAATTTAAATAACTTGTCTAAAATGGCATCCATGCAACAACTTGCTATTACTAACATAACATAAACACCTTTATAAAACCTGCAAAGTGCAAGGCTTGCATATGTGTTCAAAGTTTTTTTGCCAATAATGATAACATAGCATTACTTTGTTCTTGCATGATTTTCATTTGTGCAATCATCATTTGTTGTTCATTTTTTCTTATCTCCAATTCCTCCTTCCTAAATTCTTTCTCCACTTCAAACTTTTCTCTTAGATACTCCACAGCATCTGATGTGCTCTTCCTTTTTTTGCTGGGTTTAGCATCTTCAGAGTCATTACTCTTTTTTCTTAGAGTTTCCATTGCTTTACGCCTTACATCCTCAGCTGCAGCTTTGTCATTTTCATTCTTTTTTGTCAATGAATCATTTTTCTCGTTTCTTTCCCTCTCTGCATCTTCTTCTTTCTCTGTGATTTCAGCTAAAGTGCGATCAATCTCTGTCTCCTCGCAGTCTATTCCTGATGCTCCTTCTTGGAACCGAATTTTCTCCTTGTGTCTTGATTGAATCAATGAAAGTCTATCTCTGACTGACCTGTCAGTTGTTTTGAATTTTGGGCTGCTCAAGAAATTTAAATTACGACTTATTTCCCTCCATATTTCGCCTCGTTTGGTGCTACGTTTTGTGTACTTGAAAGGTTCTAGGACTAGTATTTCTCTGCACAAAATAAGGTCGTGTTCTTTGGTCCATTCTGGCTTTGGACAAGACCTTTAAGGGCACAAAGAAAACATAAATTAACAAAACAATGGTTTCGAAAACAATTCTTAGCTGAAAAACGAACGTGAACATTTATTCTTAAGAAAACTGTACTAAATACAATAAAATACAATCTCAATGTTTATTTAGAAAAAAATTAGAATAAAAATTTATTTTGTAAGACTCACTGTTTAGTTTCTTTGGTGTTTTTACTCGATTCCGCCATTCCCGCGTTTTCACAGCTAAAAAGAAAACAAAATTACTTCACAAACTATATCCATTAATGTACAAAATAATTGTCCATAAACTTTAGGAGTCCTTAAAATATTGTTACCAATAAGTATTTGCTTGGAAATATCTTTGATAAGTAAACAAGCACAGAAAAATACTTACGTTCACCACTCGACGGCAAATCCGCTGTTTTGACGTTGTCGACTTCAAGTGGACAACGAGGACAGTTAGCTTGCGCATGCTCAATAGTAAAAAGAAAACAAAAATACTTCCGGTTCGTCGTCGTTGTCTGCATTCGTCGAGTGTGCTTAAGGTCTCTAATATTTCCAGTAAACGATTTATTTTGTTGTATAAGAACGACATATTTTGATCGAACTTAATCGTGGCAAACGACAAACTTATCATTGGAGTAGTGCGGAGGAGTTGTGTTTTCTTTTAGTGGACAGATATCAAAAGAATCGAAATATTCTTTCCACGTTCATTTGTGAGGATTATTTGTTCTGATAACCTTCCTACTTTGGGCTTGGTAAATTAGAGTCATGTAGTGGAATCGTTTTAATTTCTGTGGAAAGTTCCTTAAGGTAGAGAAAACAAAACGATCTTTTCCCGTTCATTTGTGAGGTGTATTTATGATCTTTATCTCAACTTAATTTTTATATTTATATGAACGACTTTTTTTTTCATTTTTATCTGATAAGGGCTATAGTACAACAATCGAAAACTTACAATTATTAAAAATTTTTATCAGAAAACATTTTATATATTTTTCAAACTTTTTAACTGAACCTTATGTCGCTGTGACACAAATTTTACGAGGTTTCAAAAAATCTTAGAATTAACAGTTGATATTTCCATAGGCAATAACTTATTTTGTACAATAAGATTTGCGCAACTTTAGGCCTGTATGCAGAAACTTTGTAGAGGGGGACGCGAACACAGTTTTTTGGGATCAACCCTCCAGACATGTCATTTTATCACTACTCTCATATTTTCAGGACAACATAAAAATTACATAGTTTTGTGTAAAAATAACTTTTAACTTAAGGTGTTTTTGCTGGACTGACAAATGAGATTTTATTCAAACTTATTAGAGATTGTTTTATAGGTAAATAAAAGCTCTTCTAAATATGCTTTGATGAACATTTTCTATTGTAAACTTTATTAACTATCAACTATGTTTGCGATTGTGGTGTGCATCAAACAAGGATTAAAGATTCAAAGAACTCACTTTCGCAGACATGACTGTCTTATTACACCAACTCTGTTTCTTCATTCAACCTGCATGCTCTACATATCCTTAGAATTAATGATGTTTGTCCTCAAACTGGTCCGTTTTGCAATGATTTTGCTCTGTTTTTTATCAAAATGCGCGAAGTTTAAAGGTATTTTCTACAAACGACGATTGATCGAGAATTAACCGCACGCACACATGTGCACGAGTGCGTGCGCATGTGTGCGTGCGGTATGGACGACATTTTGTGAGCTCCTTAGATTTTCAGAGTTTTTCAAAGATTTTCAAAGTTTTTCAAATTTGTTTCAAGATCTTTTTTCTTTTTTCCTAAAATACTATGGCAAGACAAAAAGATACCATTCATTCAGTGCGAAAAGAAAATGATGAGTTAAAAAAAAACAGCTTGAAGAGATTACAAAAGAGCTAAAAGTACTCGAGATCCAAGTGGGTGCTACGGAAGGACTAAATAAACAAGAGGGCAATGGCAGACGAGAGGAACTTTAAGAACGCTAATAAGGCCATCGACTGGCTCAGCCAAGAATATGATGATCTAAATGAATCAAGAGCAACAACAAAAGATGAACTTGCTGAAATTACTAAAGGTATAAACGACATGTCGAATGCTATCGATGAACTTCAATTGCCTAATTTCATGTCGCGCGGGAAACTGGCACTAGCGGATTTTTGCGGACATTAAATCTGGAACTAAACAAAATGACGGACGATGGGAGAATCTTCTGGAGGTGAAAACCCAAGAAAAACTCCAAAAGAAAGTCATCAGTGGCACTGGTTGTGTGCCAGCAAGTATTGCAAAAACTCATGGAAGAGCGGAGAATCTTACTACAGGTTAGCAGTTCAAGAGTCATATTTAAATGTGCTCGGTAGACCGAAAAGTCAAGTGAACTTCAAACGTCATGTTATTTGCAGCAAACATTGGAAATCAGGGGAACGAAAGGATTACTTGGACAAACCCACGATAAAGTTTATCTCTGTGAAAGATAAGGTACAGAAAAGCGGGAAAGAACACTGGAATTGTGCTGCAGCATTATGTACTAACTCGTGGAGAACAACAAAAGACAACTTGACCTATTATCGTCTCAGCACTATTTCTAGCTGTCCAGAAAAAAAACGCAAATATGAACAAATCTTGAAAAACAAAGGAGTCAACTTTAAAAAAGACTTTATATGTAGTGAACATTGGAGCAGTGGATACAGAAAGGATATTGAGGACTTACCTGACGTTCCATGTACAAGTGACTATGCAAAGAAAAATGTCACAAAGAAAGTAACCCCAAACTCCAAAATTACGGCCGCTAAACGTGTTATCAATCAGCAACAGACAAACAAGGCCCCAAAAAGGAGAATTTTGAACTATGGAAGTCAAAATGACACAACTCAAATCTTAGAAACAGAACTCACAGAGCTCAGAGAGAAGTTGAAAGAAAAAATAGCCCAGATCGAAAAACTAACTGACGAAGTGGAATCATTAAACAAGCAAAATGTGTCATATGAACAACAACTTAAATTCTTTTCTCAAAATAAAGAAAACTGTTCATTCTCATATGCAAACCTGAAGAATAAGCCAAAGAGATTTGAATATATGACAGGATTGTCACTGTGTGACTTTGACTGCATTTATGAATGTGTTGAGCCATATCTATCAGCTATGGTGTATCCTGACTGTAAAGCGCACCACAGTTCACAAAGAAAGCTGTCAAAGAAAACTGAGCTTATGTGTTTTTTTACTATTTGTAGACACACCTTGCATCTTGGCATAATGGCGTTCATGACAGCTACAAGTGATGCCACACAATCAAGAATATTTACTGGTTGGTCAGTTTTTCTTGCTACACTTTTTGATGAGATAGATCTCAGTCCATGCCCTGGTGAGGTATCTTCATTGCTACCAAGTGATTTCTGGGCATCAGGTTTCCAGGACACAGTCTTACTAGGTGATTGCACTGAAAACTGGATTGCTTCACCTGAGAACTATGATATAAGCAGTGCCACCTTCAGCTCCTACAAGAATCACGACGCTGGGAAAACTGGTATTTGGATTACCCCATATGGAAGTCTTGTGATGTGTACAGATACATATCCAGGTGCTATAACAGACAACGACTTGACAGCAGATTGTGGTGTACTAGACATGATCAAGGAGAAAGGCAGCACAGTTTTAACTGACAAAGGCTTTGGAATTGAGGATTTGTGTCTCTCAAAAGGCCTACTTCACAACAGACCACCACTCAAATTTGATGCACAATATGACGAAAGTGAAGTAAGCAAGAACTTTGATGTGGCCACACTACGCATTTGTAATGAAAATTACATAGGGCGTATGAGGGACTGGTCGATACTCAGTGCCTGTTGGCCCAAAAATAGGTGTGATATTCTTGGTTATGTTTACAAGATTTTTGCTAGCATTGTCAATATTCTGTTCAAACCTATTGGCCCCAAAGAGGAAGCTTCCCTAAACAAGGATTTGACAACAACTTCAGCTGATAAAAGTACCACACCACCTTTGACATTTTTTATTTGACATTGTTATCTGGTTATACATATATTTATTATTGAAAATTGATAGGCATGATTGATTTTGCTACTGAATTTACCCAATGTCTAAAGTTTCTGATGTTTTCAAATGTTGGTACTGAACCTGATAAATGATTACCTAATTTTTTAAGCTTTGAATCCTCAAAGTAATCCCAGTGGTCAGGGAAAGGCTTGTTTTCCTGTATGTGCACCAAAATATTAATCATAATATCAGATAAAATATGATTTCTTTTGATGTGAAAATAATTTGCTGTCTCACATTCAGGCACGTAGGACATTAAGTACACCAAGTTTGTATCAGTACACTCCATCTGCATATGGCATTGGACAAGGTGGCTTCCTGTTATCTGTAGGAGCAAAACAATAATTATGCGTTAACATACATTGTATTGTTTTTTCAAAACACTGCATAGTTATTAAAATAGAAGTGGTTTAACTGATATTTTTGGAGAAAATACTTGAGTAAATCAAGTGATATCATTTCAGCTAGTTTAGAAAAAAATATTCATTTGAATTCATTTGAACTGAGCATATCAGTTTTCTTCATAATGTGATGTTAATGTGATATCTCATCATTTCATCAACTAATAAAATGTAGATGCACACTGTAGAAACATAATTATTATATGCACATTAGAATGCAAGTCATAACCATGTGAAATAAGATCAAAGTTGTTTATGACTATTTAGTTGCTATTTATATTGACTTAACTTGCTTTGAACCAGAACATCCTTTGTAATGTGAATACAATAATTTATTACTTACTTGTGTATTTATATAGAAGGTTGTTCCGGTTCAATGCTAGTCACTAAATAGCAAATAAATAGTCATAAATAACTTAATGTGATGTTATTTCACAGGTTTTTGACTTGCACTCTAACTTTTGATGATTAAATCACTGAACACATGAGAAATTGTAGCATTTCTTTTCTTACTTGTTGCAATGGAGTTTGCAAAGCTTCCAATTTCACATTCCTTTCTTCCTCATTCATTTTTTCCAGCTGTTTCTTGTTGGGTAATGAGCGGGTCTTTATTTCAATTAAAGATTGTTCTTGACCATTAATTATTCCATCAGGACTTGCCCCAAACCTGTCATCTGATGGATGTCTGAAGTATCCACACTGAACTGTTTCAAAACTACTGTCATTAGAAAACTGATTTAGAGCATTTTTCTCCTCTTGTTTACCTCTTATAAAATTTGGAAGCTTTGCTCTTTTTGGATTCAATTTGCTTTCATCAATTTTGTTTTTAATGGCAAACCAGGCATTGTCAAACTCTTTCAAACCATGGAGCCCAAGTAGGGCAGGTGCTTTACTAGCAGTGATTACTCCAATTCTGATTGCCCTCCAGTTCTCACTACACTGGTCAACTGGTACATAATTATTTCTCTGGAGCAATGGCACTTCCTGGCTTGTTGTTCTCATTGGCTGGCTTTCAACCCCATCAGCATTACTACTACTACTACTGGTGTCTTTGCTTAACACATTACTTTTTGGTCTCCATACTGACTCAGTTTTATTTGTAAACCTTGGTTTCAAAATTTCATTATACTCCTTGCCTGCTTCTCCTTTTCATATTCCAGTTTATACTGTAGATGTAAGAATAAACCAGATTTCTTTTTATACTTGCAAAGTGTGGAAAAGAAGTGACTTTCAGGAGATTTTGACATTGTTTTTAACTTGGCTTTAACTTTTGCTTCCATATCAAAAACCTCCCTTCGGTACCAATCACTGTAATCACTTCCTTCATTAGGCGTGTTAATTTTCTCTTTTTTCTTACTTTCTTCATGTCTGCCCTTGCTCCTCTAAGATTCCTGAGGTATTTTAATTTGATTTGTGTTGCTGCAACTTTAGCTCCAGTTGTTGCTCTCTTCCTGTGCCAAACTTGAAGTTTCTCTGTGCATGTCATGTGCAGGTGCAGCTTTTTATGCTCAGTGAAATATTTAAGCTGCAGCAAAAGGGCTAAGGCATGGCAGCATACTCCACACTTACCTACTGCACAAATACAATAAGCTTTGAGTGGAGTACTGTCACTGAATAACATGGTCACAGGACGTGATTGACTACCAGTGAAAGATTTTAGAATGTTAGCTTTGATATACAATGAACTAGAAGACTCTTCTCCAAGCACTTTTACTGAGACAATTCGTCTGGATGAAAACATCCTGTAAGCTTTGCGGTATTGGCCTTTCATACCTGCATATTTGTTCTTTTTATATTCGCGAATTGTATTATCATCAACTTTTGGAATGTTGATATGTTGATCTCGTCCAAGAACCTTCCATTTAGCGGATGGGGCTGGGATTTCCAATGGATTTAATGAAGTTTTAAAGCTATATTTTGCGTTAATCAACTTCACTTTTTTCGCAAGCAACTCTGAAAATTTGCCAAGCAGCACGAGTCTCTCAACGAGCTCTTTCTTCTCTCCGGTCACTTTCAACTTGAGTTCTTTACAGCACTCTTGGAGACGATCTTTACTGAGTTCTAGTAAGTTTTCTTGGTCTATATCCTGCTTGATTTGCTCAAAATTAGCACACTTTTGTTCAGTTGACAGCTTACTGTCCGCCATCTTGAATCCTGAATTTTGAAATGTCCGCAAAAATCTGCTAGTGCCAGTTTCCCGCGCGACATGAAATTAGGCAATGGTATTCTTACCAATGTAACGTTAGTTGGAGTACCAGAAATGAAACTTGGCAAAGAAACAGTAGCTGATACCAGGAATCTTTGTGTATCTCTTTTCAATGAAATGGGAGCAGACGTTACCATTGCAGATATTGATATTGCCCACAGAGTCCTGTTAAGAAATACAACAAACGGGCCAAAGCCAAGAATTTGCAAATTCACAAGAAGGTTGGCACAAAAACGAGTTATGGCTAAGCGTTATAAGCTTGGAAATTTGTATGAAAATATGATAACTTTGCTACCAGTAGGAACCTCCTTCAAGGATGCAAGAGTTTTCGCTCATTTGACCCCCAAACTACAAAAATTGTTCAACGACGCAAAGGAGTTTAAAGTTAATAACAACTTCAAATTCTGCTGGACGAAGAGCTTCACAGTTTTTCTAAGGAAGACTGAAGAATCAAGACCAATAAGGATCAAGAGTTTGGAGGATTTAGACTGGCGAGAAACTAACTTGACAATCACTTACCAAAGCTAAGTATAACTTTATAAGAATGGCAAATCATAATTTGAGTAAATGTTTATTTCGTGAACTGCCTTATGACGGTTTTTACAACCTTCAAGTATCTCATGGTCAGTTTAATAATAGCTTAAGCTCTACCTTACCTACAAAAAAATTTTTAAAATTACTTCCCAGCTTAAATGATATAAATCCGTATCGTAATTTGTCAACACCTCTTGTCAGTTGTAACTATTATTCCCCGCACAGGTTTTGTCAACTAAAGCAGAAATTTATAAATAATAATCACGGCACAACCTATTTTTCTTTAATCCAAAGTAATGTTAGGAGACTAAAATCTAATCTTGAATATTTTCAGATACATTTGTTAAGCGAACTTGACCTTAATTTTAATGTTATTGGAGTAAGTGAAACTAGAATACGAAATGAGATCATTTGTGACTACAATCCAAACATACCTAACTACAATTTTGAGCATGTGCCTACACCCCTTTCTTCCGGAGGTGTTGGAATGTATATTGATAAAAGTTTTAATTATTCAGTCATTGAAAGGACCTCTTATGAAGCCTACCAGGCACTTTGGATTGAAATCAAATTCGACAAAAGAACAAATATTGGCGTCCTTTATCGTCAGCACAACTCGCCTGATCGATTACTTATTTATGACGAGTCCATAGAACGTTTTAGCAAAACTGGTAAACCATCTGTTTGATGGGAGATAACAACCTGAATTTACTTCGATCTGATAAGTGCTCTTTAGCCCAAAAATTCTTCCTTTCCTTGCAAAGTTACAATTTACTGCCAACTATTGATAAACCGACTAGGGTTCACAGGACTCGATGACTCTCATTGATAATATATTCATCAACAAATCGGAAGATCTCGCTCTAACGTAGAAACATTGTTTCAGATATAAGTGACTATTATTCGCAATTGTGTGTAATTCGATCATCTAAAGAGTTTACCGCATTGCAGAAAGACGTTAAAAACTTTCGTGCTTATACCAATTTTAACGAGTGTTCTTTTCTTAACGATCTCAAAGTATTGAATGGGAACACATAAGCAAAAACACTAATGTTAATAAGGCTTTTTCTACGTTCTATGATAAATTAAACAAAGTAATAAATAAACACGCACCAATCAAGCCACTATCTAAAAGGAAGTTAAAACGTTTTTCTAAGCCATGGATAACGAAAGGTACAAAAAAATCAATTAAAATAAAAAATGAACTTTTTTTTGCTGGTAATGAGGATGAATATAAACTTTATAGGAATAAGATTTCTTCATTAATTAGGACAAGTAAAAAAATATATTATCATCATTATTTTGAAGTTAATATTTGCAATATTAAAAAACCTGGGAAGGTATAAACAACATCATTAATCGCAAACAAAAGAAAGCTAAAATTATCCCGGCAATTAAAAGAATTGGTGGCAGAGGAGAAGTTGTTGATAACCCCAAAGAACTGCCGGATATACTAGTAATACTCATTTTTCCTCGATCGGTTATAACATAGCATTTACTCTAGTAATTCCGTGTAAAGATTTTAACTATAAAGATCTTTTGTCTTTGATCCAGTAACTGCTATCGAAATTGAAATGGAAATTTTGCTCATGACCAACAATAAGGCATGTTGATTATATTCTTGTCCTGCGCGTCTTCTTAAATGCGCAAGAAATATTATATCAAGTTCTCTTTACAACATTATTAACCGTTCTATTAGTAATGGTATACATCCCACACGTCTCAAGTCTTTTCTAGACAAACACGACATATTATTTGAATCACAATTTAGCTTTCGCGAAAAACGATCAACACAGCATGCACTTCTAGAAATTATTATTATAAATAAAATTCAAACTAACATGAGAAGCAAACAATATACATTTGGTATTTTCAATGAATTAGTCCCTTTTCCTTCTTATTGATGACATTTCGAAAATCGTACTAAGAGTATACAACTCCTACTGAGCCTTTGATTTATCACAATTTTTTAGCATGTTTCCGGTTTTACTATTTTAAGAACAAACACGTGATCAGCTATAGCGCTTCCGGCTGAAAGTAGAAAAAAAAAGTGGCGGTCGGTGACCAAGAAGTTCTTTGACTGCCAAGTTTATCAGCCAGTAAATCTCATCACCAAACGCTAAGTGACATTTCATTCTGAGTTCACTTGATTGTTGTTGTTTACCTTGATAAACTTGAAATCCACATTTTTAACCGAAGAATTGACTCACTGTTTGCTTCAGAAACAACTAATGATTTCGCGATGTGACCAGTCTGATAGAGTAATGTAACTACCTCTACAAGTGACAACTAACGATAACCTAGGCGATACCACTGACACAGAGTTCAGTGCTTGGATAACTCCTTATTTGATTGTATGTAAATTATAAAATGTATAAAAGCTCTCAATACTAAAATTTCATTTCTTTGCTGATCATACCAATTGATTACTTTGTAATAATAATGATAATAATAAAATAATATAATCATAATCCGTATAAAAATATTACTAAAAATTTCAGTTTTTAAAAAAGCATTAGATAAAAAATGAAAAACATACTTTTAACAAGAATTATGTTTGTATGTACAAGGTGACGGCAATAAATATTGCATTATGGTTCTTTCTTGGATTTCAATGTCATTATCAATGTTTTTAAAACCGGTCCTCAAAGGTAGATTAGTGCGGATCTTAATAAAGCAAGGGATGTCCTTGCTCTTATCCAGGAAATTGTATTAGCATAATCTTTTCCTTTTTTGATGGAGATCAGTTCCGCCAGTCGGCTACGGTACTGCAAGCACTCCTTTCCCATATCTCCTGTTGATATTTAAATGAAAGGTGTGAAAGTTGTTTGTTCAATGTCCAAAATCATCCTCTTGGACAGGCGCTTCTTCTCATTCTCATGAGAGCGCTTTATCTGTGGGAGCTCAAGGTCCCTATACAATCTTCATTAGGATGAGAGACTATCAAAGAATGCTAACCGTTGGTTCTCCCAAAACTCGCATGCGTGGATATTCAATCTCGCATCTGGATATTGATTAGAACCCCTTCATAGCTGCTCTCCTGAGATATCTTGAAGGACTGGCTCGATCTCAACATCTCTCGGGAGTTCGGCTTCTGAATCCCTCAGCTCATTGTGACGTTGGATAAACCCTCCTCGCTTGTATGTCATTGCGTGGTCTACTTGAGAAAATATTGCAGCATACATAAATGGGGTTATCATCAACCGGCCAATCGTAGCACAGTTTAATTGCGTCACGGAACTCCCTCTTATTTAGACTGAAACCTACTTTATGGAGAGAGGGTAGCGTCATCCAAATTGATGATCCATTTTACGCGGCAAGTTCAAGGTCAAGTGCTCGGAGTTACCTCTCTGAGAGGGGGAATGAAGAAACCGGAGCAGGCTCATTCCGGATCGAAACTCGACCCGGTATCACGTAAACACCCCCAAATTTAAGATTCCTTATTAAAAAATTTATAGCTACTTTCAGCTCGTGGTTTGTCGTCTTTCACTTCATTCATTATTCAGGTTTCTCGTTCATTTTATCGCTAGCGCGTGGTTGTATTTGTAAACAAACTACTCCCTTTTAGTAACTAACCCTTAATTAATATACGGACTTCCTATCTGGAGAAATACATATTCTACGACACTTAAAGGGAACCTCACCTGCCAAACAACATTTTAAAATCTCAAAAAAGAGATTTCGTTGACTTGTGTCTACACCAGATACAGAGAATTATCGAATTTTAGCTACAGGAAATCGCTTGGCGTTATTATATCAAATTATCAAACTGGAGCTGCTGATGTAGCCACAAGTTCAGAAAAACGCTCATTCCAGATTGCTATTGTTGGAAAGCCGACTTTCCCTTTATAAGCCACTTATTGTACTCTAAGTTAAAAGAGGACAGCCAGAATCATAACTTTCTACAAAGAAAATGACCACACGAACAATCTTATTGCCGTAAATCATAAATAACATGTCTAGTAGCCGCTATTCTAAGCAAATTTAAACTAATTAAGTCCGTATGTTTTGTACATTTTAGTATAATTACTTGAGTATATATACTAACAAACCAAAAATAAATTGCACTGTCATGAAAGTCTATAGATCTATAAGGCAAGAAGCTGATTTACAATCTATATAAACGCCCAGATAAATATGTCAACTACAAATGTCTCTATCGGATGGTTTATTTGTGGAAGGTATATTTATGTACATGACATTTCCTATCAGTATCTGTTTGATTGCGTGGGCCTTCAGTTGGCATTGCGAAGTATGTAATGACCAGGCAGATGACTCGAGTTTGCACATAACAGAGCTAAAGAATCATAAAAGCACATTGCCCTCAATTGCAAAGACCCGGTTAATAACGTTGACCACTGTACTCTATGGTCACAAACAGCTAGGCAGCGCAGCACGCTCAACAAAAGGTACGCAAAGCGTACATGTGTCTACTGCCTGTTTTTGTTGCATGTTGTTTTAATCAGGGTGGTAAAGGGTTTCTCGTGATTCGTTATTGCGGATCCCCCTTTACCGCCCTGTTTTATGTGGGAGAAACTGCAAAAAGAAGTCCTTAACTTGCGTTGATCTATTTTATCTTAAAATAACTCAAAATATAAATATCTTATCTGTGGTATTTGTCGAAAACACGCTAGCGGACTAAAGAATACTCGATTGACCTTGTCCAAAACTGGCACGCTTGCAGAACCCACACATTCTAACGCACGTGAGTATTAGTGCGATTTCACTTGTGATTGGTCGAAATTTAACGCGTAACTGACTCCTTGGCCGCACGGATTAGCACACGTGAGTCTCTCGTTGCGATTTTACATATAATTGGTCGGAACTGGCCTGACCGACTCTCTTCGGCATCACGGATCACTTATTGATTAGCGATTGCATATCGACAAGTTATTAACAAACCTTTTTTTCCGCCTTAGTGTTTACCTGCGTATGCGCAGTAGACAAAATTTAAATCGATCACAACTTGTTGTTCCCAAATCTATTCGGCTGAATTCAACACGTTGCGATTGGTGTTGTTAAAACTAAACCTAAATAAAACTATATTAGAGGTATAGAATAAAACATTTCTAGAGATTAACTTACTTTCAATACACCTTGAATATATAGGAAAGAAAATGAGCAAAGTGGAAGTTGTCTTAAAACAATGCTATAAAACGAAATAATCAATGTTTAAAGATTTAGATAGAGCTTTTGTTCCGGTTAGACTATAGAAGATTTCTAGTTAAGTGAAGCTGTAGATCGTTTATAAAATCTTTTTTTAAGAAAGAAATTGAGGAAACAACTCATTCCAGTTTGTGTCACCAGCCTACCGTTTTGTAATTGTAATTTTGTCATTTTGTACTAACACAAAATGGTAGACAGCAGCGAGTTTGAGTGCTTAGGTTTAAAGAATTTCACAGAGCTAGATAAATTTAAGTTTTATTGTAAAGCTTTAATTTTAAGACCTTACTTAATTGACAACAAATACATATACACTTTGAAGCGGTTTTTTATTCTGTTATTTTATACTAACAGCACGTGGTAGAAGCAACCATTAACCAAACAATGGTTCTTGTCAATGATTTGAAAACTGTTCCTTGTAAATCAGTGGAATGTAGCAGTGCAATGAGAAATCTAACTCTTGACATATTCGGCCTGGTTGGATTTGGGTACAACTTTGACGTGCAGAGAAACCCAAATGGCGGCCTTACTCAGGTAAATAACAGATTGTTTGTACTTTTTCTTGTGTAAAGACCTTTTCTATCAGCTAGTAGCTAGCTAAATCATTTTGAAATTAAGTGGCTCATAAAGCAGGTTTTTAATCTTCGGTTCCTGTAGTGTAAAGCATATGAAAGCCTCAAGCTTCTCTTGACTAACAATAATCCATCGCAGGTAAGTTTACAGATAAGTTTAAGTATAAATGCCTGCTACCTACGGACCCTTTGTGACAAGAAATGTATTGGCTGCAATATGTAGAACTAGCATCCGTTTTCCATAATTATGTGTAAAACCTTTTCTAGCCCTAGACCCACAAAATAACCTGTAAGATGTTATTGCTCTCAAACGTTAGATCTGCGTACATATTTTATGTTTCAGGCCATCAGTGACGTGCTAGAGCATATTAGTGATGTGGCTACCCATCCGTGGCCTTTCCTTTGGCCTTTGCTTCATCCACTCCGTCACTTCAAGATACAACAACAACGGCAAATTCTGAGTGAACTTGTGAAAAATATTATAACACAGAGACAGCAAGATGAATACAGCACCAGGTACTATAATGCTGTAACACTTGTAAATGTAATACCAACCGTAAATGTAATACCAACCGTAAATGTAATACCAACCGTACGCGTAAATGCAGGTAATACCCACCGTAAATGTAATAATAGGTATTTTTTTATTACTTTACGTTAAGATAACACAGTAGCTTTGGAAAGTGAAAAGTAGTTGTCGTGGCAGAAAGGATCTCAACTAAATGACGTCATCAGTCACGTGACTCTTCATGATTAGACGTATCTTCTTAATCGTTCATTTAGCATTCATAAATGTAATACACGGTCATCAGCTATAAGTCTTTTGCAGACCTGGGAACGAAATTATTGAAACTCTTTTCATTCTGAATTGCACGCGCTTACAAAAAGGCCATTCAAAAAACAAATTAGGGAATTTTTGTTTACAATATTCGGAGTTGAGGATGTTTATGTTGACACCTACTCATTGACGACAAAACTGAACAATAA
>JAPEIX020018242.1:0-12489 GCA_026122405.2 Zoanthus sansibaricus
AGTAATTTCTTTAACAAGACTTAGAAACAATCTCACTTTGTCGTAGATATGCTCTTGATCTTCTTCAGACAACCACCAAATGTTTATTACAAAACATTCTGAATCTTTTCAAAAGAACCCTACCGTTCTGATAAACTCTGCGATAATTACAGCCAGTTATTTAATAAAAACCTACCACCTTGAATCTTTGTGATTTTCAGTTTTACTCAAAGACAGCTCAATCGAACAACGAAAAAGCAAAGTTACCAGCTTTAATCTTTAGTCTCGATCATGACATTGGCCAACTTTGAACAGATTTTCTTATCTTAAAGAGGAAACTCTTCAAAACCATCTGAACGTAGAAAAAAGATAAAATGTAAAACATGAAATCTGGCTAGTTTGTCAAATAAACTAATAATGTCCATGAATTCTGTTGATCGCATTTATTTACTGACCCAGTTGATAAAGCGCATTGTTTCGCTTGGAAAGATGAGATTTTAACGATAGTATTCCTTCAACTATACGTGAAGGCTTTGTGTGTAATTAAACTACTATCTTCCTTTCAATTAAAAAAATCACTAACATTTCTAACATTCGAATTCTATCGATGAGTTTAAAATTAAGCCTCGTAAAAAGGTTGCTTGGAAAATTACATTAGATATAGGCGTAGCTCGCTGTTAAACACGCATGCTCAGTTAACTGTTAAAATCGTTTCTTACCTTGAACGAAAGTTGCTCTCACTGACAATATCATTTAAAGGAACTCCGGTTTTCATATCAGTCCCAATTGTGACTGCCAATGACAATATTGACTAAAAAACTCAGGTCAGTGAGTGATTGTTGGAGAAGAACTATTCACTTTTATCTCTTTTCCGCTGTATTTATCGTAGGTTTTTCCTTCACAAAGAATTATAATTAAGGCATAACATAGGCCATGATAGCCATCAAACCGCTTCGTTTGTGTACTTTTGAAGTGTTTGCTTTAATGGTAATGACACTGTTTCTTCCAAAGAGAAAAAAAAAGTATTGCGGAGAGATTCGTGTTTTTGAACAAGTGTTTTTTCTAATGTGAAATTAAATTATTTTTCTCGTTCCTGCTCGGCAAGCCGGGTGATTTTTGAATATTACTGCATAACCAAGTCATCGCTGGTCGACAGTTTGCGCTATACGTAATGAGCGACTGAATTAAAATATTTTCTGTTTACTTGTTATCTTGCTGAAATATCAAACTCATGAAGAGATCTCCACTTGGTCTTTCTTCTTGGACCGTAAGTGGAAAAAAATATCTAAAAGACAGAAACCGAAGGCTCCAGAGATAGATTCCGTTTGGGTCTGGCGGTTTTTCAACTGTGTTTGCGAAATTTCATAATTTTTTAAATGGAATCTCAGTTTTGACTGCCTTCAATCTCCTTAATATATAATTTTGCTTAAAACAAACAATTTTTGTTTTTCAGGAATTAGATATTAAACGAACGTCAAATAATATAAACAATTATACCTTTGAATCCAAGTTGAATTTTTTTTCTTAGCTTAGGCACATAATGATATTCAGGACCTGTTGTTCCAATATTTAGGAAAACTAAAAAGAAGTAAATTCATTTGAGAATATTGCATGATTTTAAATAGAAAATAAGTAAACCTTTTGGTTTTAGATCATATGCGTGTAACGTTTCAGCTAATAACATTCACTGAACACCTTCAAGCCAAAAAAAATACTGTTTGCAACTAGCTACAAGCTTTTGTTTAACGTTGCTCTTCAGTGGCAAAAGTGTTGCAATCTAAAGTTACTTCTGCTTACTTTCTCAAGGAACGTTTGTCTCCTCAGCTAAGGAAACTCAGTTAAACTTTCAGTGAATTTCTAACTAAAAATTGTTTCAAAAGCCCTTGTCCAAAACTCGGCGATTAAGTTTTTTGTTTCTATCATGTTGAGTTTTAGTCAACAAGTGTTTTTAAAAAGATCTTTTCAACTATAACAATTTGTGTTTATATATTTACTCTTTTCTTGTTTTAATAATTTTCCCTTTAAGAGTGCTATCCTTGGTGAAAACGCGCCGAATGATTTGCTTTTTAAAATAACAAGGTGTTGAAGCCTTCAAGTGTCCCCAGAAGTTCTCAACGAATAATAGATCTGACATCACAAAGTAACTAAAATATAGTTGTTGTTATAATTTAGCTGCACAAAACCAATATTTTTAAAGTATTTGTAGCGTTGTTTAATCATATCTTTTGAACAGCGTGCCACCATACAAATACATAAATACTAGTGCTTTCATTTTTAATGATATTTTGACAAAAACGAGAACGAAAACGTTTCTGCTCGTGACTCGAAGCAATTATATTTTGAAAAATAAAGGTTTTAGCAAATTCAATTTTCACCGAGTGGTCTCAAACTTCCGCCAACTTTTCTTAAGATCAGCAAACGCTTTAGTAATGCGGTACTTCATACAATTTCACTAATTCTACGTTTCCTAATCTTTATGGCCCTGCCCCTAGGCATTCACTGACCACCCATGTTGTAATAAGTGACCTTAGATAATTAAGACCTTGTTTTAAATTACATTATGTTATGGTCTAAATAGGTTTGCTACGATCAAAAGATAGAAACGAAAGGCAGCATAAAAGTTAGGTTAGTGACCTGATAGAAAACCTAAACTGCTTTCCAAAATAGTTTTTTTTTTTAATTTTCTTGGTAATAATTATGACTTGGCGTGTGCTAGTGTCTTGAATATTTCCCCCTAAAGCACTAAAACGTAAAAAATGGCAAAAAGCAATTTCACGGAAGCTAAGGGATTTACGCCATACAAACACAACCAGTGAAGTTTTTGAGATGATCTTGATCTAATTCGCTGCAGGTCGTGTCTTAATCGACGTAAACTGTAAACGCATTAATGGGTCGCATCAAAACACGCCATCTCCCATCACTGTGGCTAACCCCTCTTTGCGCTATCGCAGTAATACTCAAATAAACACCAAAAAAAAAAGTTTCAACTGTCCACTGTGGTCGCTCGTCTTCAAATCACCATAGAAGGCACCTGGTTATTACTTTCTTTCGGATTCCATTGGCGTTCTAGCGCTACGCGTAGCTTACATGTGGGGTAGAAACTTTGAAGGCAATTTAATATCCTAATTATTCATGACATTATTGTTCGATAGAGGATTGTTTGCTGTTCTGGCTATTTTATTGCACGTGTATTTTCGAACAAAGTACTGCATCGAGCTACTGGCTTCAAGCATGTCGATTCTATAAATCTGTCATTGTGAAAGGCCTGTTCTAAATCATAGAAAATTTGAGCGCAAAGCTTACAATGGAAAAAAGATTCACTGTTTGAATTAGCACTGCCTCTTTGAGTCATTAAACTTTTTAATCACAGATGATGAATCTCGGTAAATTACACATATTACTATTGCTAAAACATACACATCCTTATTTCTTTACTTTTTTTTGAGTCTCTCCAAGAGATTTTCAATTTACTTATGGGGAAATTAGCAAATTTGTATTTTCCGGTGTTTACATGTTACAGTAAAAATAGAGTCTCTAAATTCTCCTTGTTTTGTGTATTTCTTGAGGAAAGGAAATTAACAGAGAGTTAGAACGAGGCGCCGTTTTCTCAACGCTATTATGCTGTCTGCTTGGCATTAAGTCGCATTTCCACAAACCAATTTCCTAATCACAGTTAGTTTTCAATCGGTTCAGAATTAGTATTAACTGGCTGAGCAGGCATAGATGCCGAGGTGTCGTCAATATTGTGTTTACCATGGCGTAAAGTGCTAAAATGGGCCGTGCCAAATAGCCTGTACAAAAACTCCCTTGTTATATTATTTCTACGGTAGCATATAAACTTACGTGTTTTCTCACTTAAAACTAGTTTTGGGTTTATTTAGTCAATCGACTATTAATGAGATAGGTCCATTTGTTTCAAAAATAATCAATCTTGGCAGTTACACTACCAAACAGAAAAGAAATAAAGAAAGTCTTTGTTGGAAAAAAAAATCTCTCTAAACTTATTTTAGTAGTCCATTAGTTCAGTTAAAGTTGTGATTGAGAGCAACATAATGAGATCGAAGCTGAGGAATAAGTGAATTCCATTTTGATGCAAATTTAATTTCCTTATTCCTATTTAAAGGTCCAAAATTTCCGTACTATTTTTTTAGACTTTTTATACCTTAGAGTAATCACAAAATGTTTTCTTTAATTCAATTTTTGTGCCCTATTAGAAATTATTCAGTGTCCCTCTAGATTTTTCCTAACCAAAACACAGGTTTGATTAATTTCCTTAAGATGAAGTGTGTCCAAATGCGAACTAGATGAGGGCTTGTATTTGACGTCAAGCGCCCTTATCACATGCCACTTGTCATTTCATTTGTGTGCAAGTGTACAGACATCTCAGCGATTCTGTCTAGATTAATACATGGTCGCCTAATTATAAAAGAAAGACGTTCAGTTTTGAGCAAATACGTTTACACACCTTTGTTCGAGACACGCGAGTGACACGCGCACACCAGCAGGTGCCTTAGCAAAGATCACGGCTCCGCACTTTGAGATTACGGCCCGAAGAGTCCGCCGTTTAATTCTGCATCGGGCGGTATTGCACACCGATCGGCATGTTTTTAAAATTGGTTAGATGACTTTTTTTCGGCAAGCAGTTAACAAGATGGCTGCCTAATGCAAAATCAAATTTAAAACTTAAAAACCATATTTGTTTTTTATTAGCTGTGACTACAGGCTCTCTTAATAAAGAAACTCTCTATTAAAAAGGAGCGTTTCTATTGGAAAGAACTTAGAATACGACTAATTAAATCATGCTTTCTAATTACTCGTGATTGATCGGCGCGCTAAATCTTTTATATTTATTAATTCTTAATTAGAAAGGAACGTGTTTATTTCTATATCGCAGTGCAATGTTAATTCGGGAAAGTTTTATCAGAGCTTGTAAACACTATACAATTCAGTTGACTACTATTAAATGATTGGTTTTTACATATTTTGCATGTTTCCGCTCAACAAAAGTTTTCGAAGAGACACATTTTATAGTGGTGTTTTGTACTCGTTAAAGGTCATTAAAATATCTACACTCTAAAATGTGAAGCGGGCTAAGGACGTGTATTTGACAAACTCTGTTTTATCTATTCTTTTTGGTTTAACTTAATTGCGCTCCGAGCATTTGTCTTGTATTTCATTTAGTTATGAAAATATAAATTTAGTTGTTGCGAGCGCTTTTTTGTTGTTGTTGTTTTTTGTTATTTTTGCTGCGCAAAATAGGTTGTTTTCGCATCTGCCTTGAGACACTAACATACTGGTTATTGTAAAAGGTCAACAGAGACAAATTGTCTCCTTCAGTTACTTAGTTTTTATAACACTTGAGAGCTGAAATACCTCGAGAGAGTAAAAAAAATAAAAGAATATTTGCTAGAAACCCATTTTTGACCAGGAATAGTAAAAGAGATTCTCACTTTAAGATTTTGTGAGAGCTTAACATTCAAAGAAGAAAATTTAATGCAAGTTTTACATCGCTAGTTTCGAGAAAGAGAATTAAGAAAAAAACTGTTTTTTAACATTATCAAAATTAAAATCGTCTCGAGCGGATGTAACATGGATTTGCGCATGCGCGCTTGGCATTTGTGCAGGTGGTAGAACCTTGGAAGCTCATTATACTCCTGCAAGCGAGTGCTCAATGAGGTGTGAAGGGCATGATGAAAAATATTTGATTTATTACAAAGACTTATTTAGTTTAGCCAAGCTATTGTTCGCCAGAAGATCATTGTCAACTGCAAACAGTGGCTCGTGATATAAAGCGTTGACGGTTTCATTAACAACCCATAACTAAAGATATAGTCAAGGAGGACGCAAGCTTTGGACGGTGTATAGAATCAAAAAAAAAATTTAAACTGAAAAATGAACATGACAAGCTGGGATATTAGCCAAGAAGAAACCCCAAGTCCGCTTAATATTAGCCAAGAAGTTTTACGCAGCGTTTTATATGGCAAATGGTGCAATGTTTTGGGAGGCCAAAAAGAATTAACATTCAAGTCAAACATCCTTGAAAAAGTGGAATACCATTCCGATGAAGGTAAGCATATTTATTTTTTAAAAAACGCGAATAGTGGCTCTCCTTTTTATAAAAAAAAAGTATTTTTGCATTAAATACAAATCTTTAACAACCCAAACTTTACATGCCACTCTCGTTACAAATAAATCACTTTGTTTTTAGACAATTCCGTTTTACTATTTCCGAAACAATCTACACGAAAAGTTCATTTACAAAAAAATTTTACATAAAGTTTAACGATGCATGACGTTTGATCTTGGCGTCTTTTTTGTCTGGTCGCGATTTTCCATTGTCGATCCCCGGCTCTTTGGAATTTTACCAAGGGTCCGTATTAAACTTTAACGATTAGGGTAATTTTTTAGATTCTAGTTTATCTTAATGAGAGAATTTTTACTTTATTAAAACATAAGCAATTCAAACGCTATTCTTTCAAACCAGCATGCTGCATTGAGATCGCGGTTATGATAGTATCAGAATTAATGTACAACCTCGCCCAATGCGATAGCTGGACCGTACTTTAAAAAGCGTTAGGTACTAGGGAGATTTCAATCGCTTTTAACTAATTCACTTCTCGAATTCGCTGCGCGCAATTCTTAATATCAAATACATCTTAAAATATCGGTTTCTAAATTTTGTAGATTTGAAAACAAATGATGTTCCAGGGTCAGTTAATGAATAAATTTCCTTATCAATATAACTGCGTCCAGTCGAGAGTGGTTACAAACATGCCGCGCCAAAAATCTTTCGTTTTACAAAATGTTTTCAATACACCCCGCGTAAACTTTTCCAGATAGGGAAGTTAATTTCCGGCAAGAATGACAGGCTCTCGTTAATGCATGGCCTTGCGGACAAACAGTGTTTTAGCTTGAGTCGAAAACGTTTCCTTCTCTCAATTGTAATTTTACACAGATAATAAGTTTTAAATACCCAATTTAGCTTGAAGCAGGTGAGTATAGAGCATGAATATATATACATAATAAAAATTTAACTAAGAGAACTTAATATGCAGGTTTGTAAATTGCCAGTGCAACCCATATTTATTTATTTCTTTTCCTCGCTAAAGCTCGTGTTTCGCATGGTTTTTCTTCAAATTATGTTGTTACATCATATCTTGAAGTAATAAAAAAAAGATTCTTATCCGTTAACTCTAGAATGCTGTCAAGGTACAAGACACTAAGTCGGAAAAAGAGCGATAAAAGTTTGCGATTTAGCCCACTTTTGGCTTTGGGCTTGGAAAAGAGTTAAGATGTTTAGACAAATTTTATCATTTAATTAATGTCCTTTCGTTCGCATTAAACAAAGATTATCATATGAAAGAAACTGTGTTTTGACTTGCCAACAATAACTAAGACCAAAGTACAACGTTAGTTGAGAAATATTTAGTTGACGAAGTAAAAACATCTAAACTATTGGGGTTTTATTTATGAAATTACGAGAGCCATTGCAGCTGGTAAATAAATTCTCTGTTTATTAATCGTTTTATAGAGAGTGTGTTTCTTTAGTTAATGGCGTCTAGGCGTCAACTACGGCCTGTTTTTCATACTCAAGCAAAAAGCTTCCGTGCTTCGTTAATTTGAAAAAAAACTCGGTATTGTATTTGACTGCTTTACATCTATATTGTTTATGAATTTTACCAATACTAAAATGAAAAGCTATTATAACTGCAGTGTTTTATAATGAAAAACTACCAACCTACATCCTTCCTCTACCTATCTAGCTTCCGCAAACAGCTTTAAATTTACTCGGACGGTTTATTTCTCGAACAAAAACTTGCTCAAAGATGATTGTTTTACCAGATAAGGGCCCCATACTAGAACAATCCACTGTAGATTAATGCATCACCCTCAGTCGTTTTTGCATGCTTATCTCAATAAACTTCGCACGTTTGCCGAGTTTACTTTAATTCACGATTGTGAAGATTATTTTAAAACCATGAGCAGGTGACTGGGCCTGTTTTCTGTGCTCTAACAGCTTGAATCAGATCAAATTCATTGTCAGATTTGAGTCGAGTGTCAAATTAACACTAACTTACTAAAAAGTTTTTTTCTTTTTCCTCATTGTTAAGTTTTTTACTTGAATTTTAATTTTAACGCAAATGACTCAAATTTTTTTATGTTGCTATTCATTCGGCGCAAGATAAAGGTTCATTAATAATTGATCTTAGAAATCTTTGTTTTTCTTACAACCCTGTGAGTTGAGGTTTAGTTTTTTCAGTACATTAACGTTTGTTTTTAACGAATTTCCTGTGTAACTAAACGACCACCCATTGCAGCTTGCGAGCAGAGTTTATAAAACTCTTTCTCTCCCGAAATGATCTAAAGCTAGCCGTTTACACTTTTCAGCCAAGCACATTCACTAACTGGCGGTGTCTTTGTATTTCTTGTTTAAATGAAACAATCTTTTTTTAATTTAACAAATTAGGAAACTTTTTGGTATGCCAACTAGAATCTGTTATTTCTTCTCTTCAGCAATAATTAACAAAATACTTTTTTTTTTTTGATATAAAGATTTCGAACCAAACTATCACGGAACAATCAAGAGAATCGGCTCGACTGCTTTGGTGCCAGTCTTACACAACGACACTAACAAATCAAAGCCTTCGTGTGTTGAAGGAGGGGACCCATATTACATGGCGTTCGTCTCTTTACCCGAACAGGTCACAATTGCTCCCTCGTCGATTCCCGGAGTTCACCTAGGAGTGTTTAGCACTTGCTGGATCAAAGAAGGAACACAGATGGGTCCTTACACAGGAAGAATAGTGAACGCAAACGATGTAAACTTCGAAATCGACAACAATCTGATGTGGGAGGTAATGTGTAATTTTCAAAGGGCGCTCTAGAGCTACCTTGTGTCCGAAATACGAAGATGATACGCAAACTGGCGTGTTTTTAACTTACCTAAATAAAAAACGAAACTAAAAACGTGGTCATTTTTCCGATTAGTTTTTATCATGCTAGGTTGAAACAAAGGCACATTTACTGAAACTGAGATGTAAATTTTTTCCTTTTTCTTTTTATAATTTGTTTTAGGCGACAACTATCTTCTGTTTGCAGTGATAAAGCTTACGTTTTAACTCCCAAAAAAGCTTTTGCAGCTTCACAATAGAAAGCATAAAGCCGTGTCACTCACTTACAGCTAGCAACAATAACTTTAAACACCTGGTTCTGTCAAACAATTACTTTAAAGTTGGGTACTTTTTGGATCACAACCAAATATCTTCAAACAGAGAGGATTAACATAGCCTCATATTTGTTTATATTCACCCTTTTCATGCAAAATTAACCATTGTTGAGTTAGACATTTTCAAAATTCATTGATGTGTTCTGTTGCAAATTGTAAACGCAAGATAAAACGACTTATTCAAGTAGTACTAGTAATTGAAAATACAAGCGTGCCCTATATTTATAGTTTATATATATTTTTAAAGATATTCATTTGCTAAGAACTTTTATTGAGTTGATATTTGTCAAAACATGAATAAAAATATTTGGGCGTAAGTTTATAGGCTCGTAATTAAGCACCCCTTGTTGTGAAGTAACTCGGTGTTTAAGATTTAACATATATATGCAGCTTAAAAGATTTTCTGCTTTAGCGTCAACAATCATGTATAGAACTTTGTAAATATCAGTGTGTTTTAAAAAACTGTAGGCAACTTTGACAAATCGAATAAAAAATATTTTCTCAAGAGGTCAGTTCCAAAGTTATTTGAGAGATATCATTCCAAAAGTGAATAGTTTACCCGGTGTGATTTTTTTCCCATACAAAATTACTAGTTTGATTTGAATGAAAAGACTTCTTATGAACTGAAGTATTAACAAACATTGTATTATAATCAGAAAGATGATCCTTTATTTTTAAACGGCAAAGTTTGGTTTTGACTGAAAAAATAATTCATATATGCTCGGTAAATTTTCTGACATCTGAAGTCAAGTTCATCAAAAAGTTTGTTTTTTGTTTTATTTATTTCATCTGACTTTTATCCGATACCGACGAGTGCTCCAATTCGAAAAGATCGAAATAACTGACTAAATTCGAAAACGTTTACATCAGATAAATTCCGATAACTATGCTGACACATTCATTTTTCGTATTTGTGTTTTTGTCGTTTATAGTACGTATTTTTTACCTCTGCAGCAATTTCAAATTAAACAAATCGCTTAATCGAAATATTATTTTCTATTTAAAGTAAAATACAACTTTTCCACTTTTTGTTTTGGTTTCGCACCATCAATGCTAACCGGTTCGTCAAATTAAATGAAAATTTCTTTTGCTAGGTTTTAAGCGAGGATGGCTCAGTTAGCCATTTTCTGGATGCAAAAGATGAAAACCCTCGTAACTGGATGGGGTTTGTCAACTGCGCTCGAAATGACCAAGAACAAAACCTGGAAGTGTTTCAGTTTCGAGGTAACATATACTACCGAGCGATAAAAGACATTCCCCCTGATCAAGAATTACTAGTCTGGTATGGAGGGACCTACACGATGTTCTTAGGGATTCCAGGAGTCCCGCCGCCTACAGATTTCCGAAGAAAGCGTAGAGGAACAGAAGAAGACGGTAAGTTTTAATCAAGTCGGATTTTATAGGGGAAAATAATTGTCACAAATTTTTTACTGATACCTCAATATTTTGACTTCTAAACAAAAGGCACGCGTCTCGCTTGTATGATTTAAAGATTTTTTTGTTAAAAAAACGTTTTATGCTGTTGTCTATTCAAGTTTCCGTGACCTTTCTACCTTAAACTATAGAATTCGCTCCGTTATTATTATTTAATGGACTGTCACACTTGGAAGGAGGTTTGCTGCTAATTTACTAAAGAAAATCTGTGCATTGAACTTTGCGTTCGAGTTTGGGAATAAATGCATTTTTTTCTTTCAATATAGAAAATATTTAGACACTTTTTCTGTTTACTTCTGAAATGTGACATATTTTTAAAATAAATGAAAACTACCGATTCACAAGTTAACGCAAAACTCGAGTTTCAATCGTTTTTTTTTAAATTGTTTAAAAAGACTATAAAATGGAGGTCAGTAGTTTTTAACAATTTCTAGACACATTACTTGCACATTGCTGCGATAAAAAATTCCTTTTCGCTCGATAAACGCCCTACGCAATGAGAAAAAAAACTACTTTTGACTGTTAACTGCTTTTCAAATTGAAAAGAAAATGAATCACTGTGGGTTAACTAACAGCCTGATAAATTTGTCAGCTTTTTACTTGTTAAGTTTTCTTCTTAATTTTCATAGCCAATGAAATGTCTAATCTTCATTGCGCTTCTGTAAATACGTATTATTTTCTTTAGTGTTAATGATAACTTACGGTCGGCAAATTGCACTAAAAAAGATTTCAAGCTTAGAAGGATGTTTTTCTAAGATCGATTTATCTGCATCGGTGAATTAAGAAACCTAGTACGCTAAACTGGATATTTTGAAGTTGATTTAGTAAAATCACAGGGGGATCTCCTTGATTTTCAAATGTTCAATTAAACCTCGCAGTGGCGACTTAAAAATAAACGCAACTGTTTAACTCACCACTTTTGATGAAAAAGCGAGGGAAAATTTTTGGAAGATTTTATTAATCTTTGGGAAAGTTGGTGAAACATTTTAAAGAAACAGCCGAAGGCTTTAAAGCGGCAAAACGAAGCAAAAACTTCCATCTTAGATATCTATTTCCTTTTAATTTGTACTTATTACAGTCAACTTCCGAATCGCAGGGGTTCAGTAGCTTTTTAATTCAAACAATGTCACTAGAACCTCGCCAAAGATAACTAGTACTAAGATATTAAAATAGGTCGGCGAGCGCTAGCATTCGAAGTTGTTGTCATTGTTTCGTGCGTTATTGTTCACCGTGTTTGGTTGAAAATTAACAAAAACACCAAGCTCTTTTCATATTTATAACCTTGAGAAACTAAAGAAAACCAGAGAGTTTGCTGAAAATGAAACTTTATTTGCTCGATTTTTCGATGAATATTTAGAAGGGATTTTTGCAATCAATCAATCATTTTAAATTTTCCAACTTGTGTCGTTTACATCTTCCACAAGAATGTTTCTGAACCTTCGATCTTTTAAAAAAATCGACTCCTATGATTCCTTTTTTTTAATAACGTTTGTTCATAAGTAACAGGAGACAAAAAATAATAGGGTTTTTAAAGCAGCTGAAATCTTCCTTATTATGATAAACTCGCAGTGAAATCAATTACAGAAAGATGGGTATAAATTAATAATGGATTAAACATAATGATTTGTAAACCGTTCCAATTCGGTATGTTTAACAGGTTTCAATTAAAGAAGAGTTTATTTAAATCGAATGGTTCAATGAAAAGAGCTTAGCAAACAAACAGAGATTCGGTCAGTCCATTACTCTAAAACCAAAAGCTGCAATGAAAAAATATATATATATATATATATATATATTATTTAACGACAGTCAAATCAACAAAACATTTGAGGAGGCATGTTTATTACTAT
>JAPEIX020018318.1:0-12484 GCA_026122405.2 Zoanthus sansibaricus
AAGAGCGTTGATCTTTAAAAATCTCAGCAATTATTATTAATATATCTTTTAAGTGCTACAAAATTAAAAAAAAATTTTATTGCTCAATTTTCGTGTCTGCTGTGGGGAGTCACAGTGCTAGCTTTTTTTAAAAATTTTATTGCTTTTACTAATTTTAAGTGTGAGCTCGTACGGAAGACAAAACTCGCAACACAATATCCTTTCTTTTCAACGCATTAAATTGTGCAAAGTAGGCCAGCAGGGGACAAAGACTATGTACAATTTAATGTTTATGTTTCTCCGTTCTGGTCGTTAAAGTTTCAGGATGATTGCAGAGCTCTTGGAAGACTCCTGGAGACTAAATACTATGAATCTAGAGAGACAATATCAAACACTCGAACACTGAAATAAAATCTTAGCGATTCACGAAAGTTTTAAATGAATAAAACAATGATTAAACTCATTAAAAAAAATAAGGAGATACCTCCAATGAAGGATAATTATAGCTCAATTTTCTTTTGGTTTGAAGCTAATGTCTAATGTCACAGGGTTTGTTGCTTAATTAATTGACTAGCAAAGTATTTTTTTTTAAAAAATGATACATAAAATTAAATTGAAAACCAGGTTTTGGCTCTTGCCAAATCTGTTTAAGAAACAATTCGTTACGTTTAACGTGCATGAATGTAAGATATGTAGCCATAAAAATGGCAAGATACTCGACTTAGTAAATATTTTCTGCTAAGCCTATAAGCTAAGAATGCGACTAAATTCGGTACTTCGTGATGTCTTTAACTTTTTTACAAACTGTTTGCCGTAGTGTACAAATAAATCGCTAAGCATAGAAATTACTAGAGCATTTGGAGCGAGTTGAAAGAAACGAGCGCTTCCCGTTCAAGTGAACCGCAGTGCTAAAACTCTCCAAAACAAGTAAAAATATTGTGGATATGTGGTAAGTCATGCGGATTTCTGTTCATCGACATTTTTTTTTTCGCGTGTTCCGTAACATGATCACCACAAACGCATATTAATATGTATATTTACGTACAAGATAAAGATTAGGCGACTGCGTGGCGTTATTTTCGTGACGTACGGGTGACCAGCTTGATACAGTAAAAGCAATACATTGTGTAACTTCGCCTCAAGCTGTTTTTGGTGTACGTGCTATCAGAAAAATTATAAGAAATTAGTTTTTATCTCGGGAAGGCTTTGTGTACGTGCAAAAGTTTAATTAAAAGGCACCATCGATTCAATTCAACTTTTCCGTTTTTAAAACAAGAAGCCGGAAGAAAGTATGTACGGTGATATCTAATCAAACGGAAAAGTGCGTAATTTCTTCTCTGTGTAAGGTTATATGACGTGCTCGTGTGGTTCCGCTTATTTATTGTTGCTACTCGACGAATCAAGTTTCATAACAGTTATATATAAACGGCATTTATGATATTTCCCCATATGTTAATTTGTTTGTATTTAATTCAGACCATACAGACATCAGCCAATTTCACACAAGATGTCAAGTGAAGACGAATCAAGTTTGCTACCTCCTCAAACAGAGCACTTATCCTCAATATTCTTTTCATGGCTAAATCCAATATTCAAGAGAGGATTCTCAAGAAATTTGTTAGATATAAACGACTTACATGAACTTGAAGAAGAAAACAAAGCTGAAAATGAAAGTAAAAGACTTGAAAAATACTGGTTAGAAGAAAAAAGAAATACCAGTTCTCCTGGTAAAAGACCAAGTCTGGTGAAAGCTGTATGGCAGTGTTACCAGAGGAGTTTGCTGCATTCTGCATTTTATACCACAATTGAATCAGCATCCAGAATTGTCCAAGCTCTCTTAATAGGTTTATTAGTTACTGGACTGGCCAAAGGTAACAGACTAATAGTCTACGTTCCCGCATTGTGTTTTGTCGCCTATTTATATGTTATCACTCTACACCGGGGGCAGTTTCTGGGAAAATTGTATGGCATGCGTCTTCGGGTCGCTCTAACGGGACTTGTATACAAAAAGGTTTGTATATTCATGTCAAAACCTATAAAATAAAAGTATAATGAATTTATAAAACAAAGTAATAATTTTTTTCATACTTGGCTGCTCCAAGGTGTCACGCTTGAAACACAAAAAAGAAACACTAAGTTTATAGATAACATACATAAGGTTCGAAGTCTAGGGTTTCGTTTATAAAGTCTGGCGAGGCGTAAAATGGAGGGGGTAAGAATCAAGAATAGCCGGCACATGCATGCTAGTAGAAGTACACGCTTTTTTTTTGCAAGTTTAAGAACCAATAAAGTTTGCCAACGGAGGCTCATTTGTTCTTAATTTTTTGGTTGCCTCAATTTGTTTTTAATTTGTTCTTATTCCTGTGAGCGGTTTGAAATAACAAAAAATATCGCAACAAAAAGACAAGGAATTAAAAAACAGTGCTGATCGTCTGACGAACTTTGGTATTACATGCATGAATACGTGTATCATTTGGGACAAATGATTGTTCTTAATTTTCGGCTAATCGAAGCCTCATTGTTCTTATAAAGTTGTTCTTATAAAAAAAGCGTGTACGGTGTAGCTAACTTGAAGCCACTAAATAGGATACTATGACTATGGGTACGTTGGTAGCGGACAGAAGGTTTGGCCTTTAGAACCTCCCTTGGTATGGCTTAGCTATAACAAACATGCTCAGGTTTAAGGTAGCCTGCCACCGATCACTTGCCAAGAATAATCTAGAACTACTCTTGTCATGATGACATAAATGCAAGATTTTGTTGGAGAGACTTATTCAAACAACATCAGTGCTCAATTGTACGTGCTGGGGAAGCCCTGTATTTTCTGCGTGGGGCCGTCTAAGAGAAAATCGCCTTAAGATCTTTTTTACTTTTAAAATGAACATTTTTAGTTCAAGTGAATGAGTACAATTAACCTACAAGAAAATAAAGATCATTTGTTGGTAAACTGCCGATTAATTTTGTTCAGGGTCAGTGGCTTTTATATCACTGCTTTCTTAGACTTCAAATGGTGTCGCCAACAGAACGTGACATTTTTATTTGACTTAAAGGTGGGAGGAACCTTATTTTGAATTAGACTTGTAAATTGATATTTTGTTTAAACTCAGCTTCTGAAGAGGTCAAGTCACTTTGAAAAAATACATTAAGCAACTGAAATGGACTATCAAAAGTTACTTAATTTTGACGTTGTTAAAACTTGTCAAATCATGTTTTTTTATTTAATAAATCGGATGAATCAGTTTTTGCTCCCAACAACACGGCCAAGTCGTTTTAGAAGTTCCCATCACATGCTAAAAGGAAGTTTTTGAAAACGATAGGAACTTGTTCCGGTTTGAATGATAAATCCCAAACAACGCTTTGGGCTATTGACCACAAATGAGCTTGTTAAAAGGTTTTTATTACCTTGGCCTCGGAAGTAAAAGTTTTTCAAGAGCAGTAAAACATAGCATGCACTGATACAGTAACAATCTGAGTGAATTCAGTTATTAAACAGATTTTCTTCGGACTCATTCATGCATTTTTGATTGAGTAACCAAAAACATCCCTTAAGATTCAAGTACTCAAAAAAAACAGACTGGGAAACATTTTTGACGAAACGCTTTTACTAAAATTGTGGATGAACGTGCTTAATAGATGACCAAATCATTCATATTGTAAATCTATGATCTCAACAGCCGGCTATGTATATTGATTACCCAAGATAATGGATATATTTGTTTGTAACTCATGACAACTATTCATTAATAGGTCATGATTTCAGTTTAAATGTACGTTGTTACAGCCTAAACCTTTCATTTCTTTTTCAGATATTTAAATTAACCCAAAGCTCCGTTGCCCAGGTAACAACCGGTCATGTGATCAACATAGTGTCCAACGACGCACGGAAGTTTGATAACTTTTTCAGATCGTTTCATTACCTGTGGTTGGCACCCCTGGAACTTATCGTTACAACCTACCTAGTATGGAACATGATTGGATGGTTGGCATTTATAGCCAGTCTATACATGTTACTGTTCATTCCAGTTCTCGGAATAATAGGTAGGGATTCACTTTCAGTACAACATCATACAAGTTCATTCGAGGTAGAATTTAAACCTATTTTGAAGTAACTTTATACAATCGTTATTTTTAAGTTGGAATGCTCACAAAATAACTCCAGAAGCATTTTACGAATGCGAGTCCAGTGTCTCACGAGACCTGTGCTGTTTTACATGGAAGCCAACTCGAGGCAGATTAACTTCGGCCAGAGCTGCATGGTACCTTTGCTACGAATTCGAAGTGCATGCTCAAAATTTTTAACACAAAACTTATTAAAAGACAATTTTTTCCCAGCTAAACTAACCACGTCGGAGTCAAAACACACGTAAGTCAGTTTAAAAGCACAGAAAATCAGTGATGAATAAAATGATAAAAATGCACGATTGACAATATTCTTTCCTTGATCTTGATAACAAATTACGCACAGGTTGTCAAGACGTTAGTAACTACAATCGTGATTATCAAACACACAGTTTACTATATATATTGACTAATTAATGGTTTCAAATTATTTGATGAAATAGCAAATATTGGCCCAAGTAAATCTTTAGCTACTTTTGAAAGCTCATGCAGATTATAACTTCTGATCTATTTTGCGTTTCTTCCAAGGCAAAAAACTGGGCAAACTCCACCTGAAGATATCAACTATCACCGACCGCAGAGTTCGTCTGACCGGTGAAATATTTGCTGGTATTCGCGCTGTCAAGATGTATACTTGGGAACAAGCATTGAGTGACATGATTGGTGGAATAAGAAAGTACGTCACTTTGTATTGTTATTAGAACCGCAATCCTATTCTGTTCAGCAAACTCGTTGCCACTTCAGCTCAAAATAGTTTGTGTTCGATTATGTTCGATAGCTACATATAAAAAAACGAAGAATTTTGAGCAAAAAAAGATCTCAATTCCAAATTCAAATTATAGCTATAGTCTATAACAAACTGCTGCGTCTCTGGAAGATCGTTACGTATCATTAACGTTTGGAATAAAGCTGAGTAAATTCGTTAAAATGGAGCAATTATAGATAGGTGAAATCTCTTTACCAATATTGTAACAGTTTCTTCACATCGTTTTTTGTCTGATCATCATTTTTTTTTTCACTTGAACCATTGCAGGTTAGAGCTGAAGAAAATCCGCTGGTTCACAATACTACAAGCAGGAATTGTTATTATTTACTTCATCACCATGACAACACTTAGCCTCATCATTTATAGCGCATTGGTAATGGAGGGACATTTGCTCACGGCACAGAACGTCTTTACAACAATGGCTCTTTACAGTAATATCAAGCACTCACTCTGCGGTCACTTTGGACTTCAAATAAGTTACACTTTACAAGGTTTCGCTTCCTTAAAAAGAGTTCAGAGTTTTCTATTACAACAAGAAAAGAATGAAGAAACCATTTCTGACAACGGCGCGTTTTCTAATATAAACTACTATCCCGACAAAGACATTGAAAATGTAATACCTGGAAAAGGTTGCGATGGATCATTTGTACGATTATTTTCCCCTATGGCTAAGGGATTTATTATGAAACTACCAGAAGTTGGCCAGGACATGGATTCTTTTATCATTGACATGGAAAATACATATAACAACAACAATGATGGTAGAAGTAATTATGGGAAAATAGATGATTTGATTCCAAAGAAAGTCAATCCGTCAATCAATATACAAAATATGACATGTTATTGGGATGACGCCTCAACGCATGCATGCCTTAGGAACATTAATTTAAATGTTACAGACGGAGAGCTTGTGGCTATCAGCGGACCAGTTGGGGCAGGAAAAACTTCTTTGTTAATGTCTATCTTAGGAGAAATTCGTCCTGGCTATGGACAAATGAACATGAATGGAAGCGTTGTCTGTGCACCACAAACTCCTTGGTTATTCAGTGGTACCATTAAGGAAAATATTTTGTTTGGTTTGCCGTATGACAGTAAGCGTTATCAAGAAACTATCGAGGCTTGTCAGTTGGTCTCTGACTTCCAAGCGTTTCCAAATGGAGACGAAACGTTGATTGGAGAACGCGGTGTTTGCCTAAGTGGTGGACAGCGGTCGCGTGTTAGTTTAGCACGCGCTGTATACTTCAATGCTGACATATATTTACTAGACGATCCATTTAGTGCTTTGGATAACAACGTAGGAGAGAAACTATTTGAGAAATGCATCAAAGGTTTCCTTGGTTCTCGCTTAGTAATTCTTGTAACACATCATCAACGGTATTTGCAAGAGGTTGATAGAATTGTCTTCATGAAGGAAGGAAACATAATGGCTGATGGAAACTATGAAGAATTGCAACAAGCTGGAATAGATCTCTCCTTACCAACTAAAAAACGTCAACAAGGTACTGCAGCAACTGCCGTCACGAATGCCGAGCTACCAAAGCAACAAAGCCAACCTGAGTCGCTCGGACTTGAAATAGCAGAAGAGGAAATAGCATCGGGTTCTGTTCCATTCAGTTTGTACTGGAAATACTTTCGCGCTGGAAACTCGAAGGCGTCCCTCGCTACTGTTTGCCTGTTGTTTATTGCAACACAAGGTAAATAGACTGAAAAAACGACTTTTTCATGAATCTGCCAATTGCTACTTAAAGTTTAACTTTAATAATGTACTTTAAAAGCTTTATTAATAGTGTTTTTGGTAAGGATATGCGTTTATATTTTGGGATGCTCTATATTGTTTGTAAGGACGTCTAATACATTTGTACTGTTATCATCTATCAATGTTATGTCCGTGAGAAGAAGGGCGGGCAAGGAGTGGGAATTTGAAATTTTGCCCTTCGAAAATGAATAGATGTAATTTATGTCAACATATCTTCCTCGAGACCATATAATCACTATATTATCTGTTATCAAAAACTTGCCCCTGGACCAGTCTCAAACGTCAATACCCTCTCCCCCAGGCAAGGCAGTTTTATCAAATTCTCACGTTTAGCCAGCCCTTATCCCACGGTTATTACATTGATAGGTGCATTATTTAAAATTGGAGGGTGAAATGATTGCTTTGTTAGATTTCAAGACATGCATATAGATATAAAACTGACCTGCTCCGAACAGATGTGGCTTCATAGCTCAGTAGAGCACTGCACCGGTATCGCACAGGTCACGGGTTCGAGACCCGCTGAGGTCTGAATTTTTTCAGGCTTCTCTTACGCAATTGCTTAATTGTACCATGACATGCATATAGATATATGTTTGTAGAATTTTTACTTGTTAACACAAAATATGATGCAGCAGATATCTCCTTTGTTTCATGAAGTTACAATTGACTGATGCACCAAGTTTTTGTTTCTAGTCATTCAAAAAAGCAGCGAGTGGTGGTTGGCTCAATGGAGCGACATGTCGTTTGAAGACCAACAGAACAAGTCAAACATAACCATCTTCGCTAGTCTGGTCATCTCGTATGTGCTGCTGAGTTGTGTTGCCAGTTTCGCCCACCATCAGAGCTACCTCAACTCTAACAGACGCCTTCATGACAACATGGTTTCCTCCGTAGTACGTGCGCCAGTTCTTTTCTTTGACACAAACCCAATTGGCCGCATACAAAACAGGTAAATCTTCCTTTAAAATAGCCACTGCACTGAACACATAGCGTTTGCCTTTCTTTTATGTTCTTTTTTGTTGTTACGCTTCATTGTGAAAAGGATTAAAAGTAGTGTTTTGTATTTTGATGTTTTATGGGGGAGGGATGGGAGAGGAGGGAGGGGGGCGTGGTTGGCCAAGTTGGTAAGATCTCAGCTTTCTAACCACAAGGTCCCTGGTTCGATCCTCGGCTTTGCTAAGATTTGAATATTTGTGCGACCTTATTTTCAGTCAAAGCTAAATCAGCTTTCCATCATTCCGGGGTAGATAAACGAGTACCAGTTTTTACTGGGAGCTAACCTGCGGTTGTTAGTGTACCATCCAGGGGGAGTCAAAGACTTTCATCCACTGAACGCTACTGAAACCGGAAATAAGCGCCGGCTCCATGGACCACTTGACTCTTAAAGGATTTAGCTTTATATTGTCAGGCAAATTAGACTAGGGTATAACATCTTAGTCCAAAATCAAAAACTTTACCATTATAATCCTGAATCCACAGTCCATCATTATTTCTAAAATCCACTTCGCACTGTAAATTTGGATCCAATTGACAGATGTCATTTAAAGTGTAGGGAGCGTAGAGTATGGAATCCATATTGTTCAAAGCTATCTTGTACAATCTTTTGCCAATTCGTAGCACACTTATTCCATAAAAACCATCCAATTTAGTTTATTCGTCCATGGTGAATCCAATTTTCATTATTTAACGTTTCATAAATTTTCTTATGCTTGCAGATTTTCAAAGGACCTCGCTTACATGGATGAAGAACTTCCAAATATTGGTTTTAAGTTTTTCTTCTCAGCAATTAACTCACTGGGGAGCGTCTTGGTGGTTGCCGTCATTCAGTATTGGTCGCTGATAGCTGCGGTTCCTCTTCTCATCTTGTTTGTTATCTTAGGAAAGTACTACATCAGAACTACTCGAGAGGTAAAACGGCTGGAGGCAACAAGTCGAAGTCCTCTCTTCTCCCACGTTAGCGAAACTCTAAATGGACTGTCTAGCATTCAGTATTTCAATGCAGAGGAGAAGTTTATCAGAGAATTCTACCGGTACGAAAGTTGGAAATATTTGTTATAAGTACATTAATATTACTTTAAATGATGCAAAATAGATTATTTAGTGAGGGAGACAAAACGTGGCTGTTGATAAACGGATTATCCAGTGGGTGGAACGCAATATAAAACCGGGAACATAAAAAAGCTTTTAATGATGGTTTTTAACCGAAAACGTTTGGATACCTTTTAAACTTTTTAAACTTTTTTTCACCTTTTATAACTTTTTATTCATTTTAATAGCGTTTTTATGTCTAAAAAAAGCTTTTGTTGCTCAATATGAATGAAGCATGATACAAGAGTTGCATAAAGTTTCTGTTTTTTATTTTATTTTTTTTTCAAATTATGTAATTTTGATTTTCATCTATGAAAATGGTCTACACAAACTGGAAACATCAGATATCAAAGAGAATAAATGTTTGGTTTTGCTTTGAGTAGTTTAATTACTAAATAAAATATTTCTGGTTTTGTTTTTCTAGGTTTCAAGACGAGCATAGTCGTGCATGGTTCACGTACATTGCAGGAGGAGAGTGGTTGGGGCTTCGTGCAGAACTACTGACCGCTACGTTCCTTGCAGTGGCAGCTTTTGCCGCCGTGGCAAGTTCAGCAGATGCAAGCTTTACAGGTCTTGTACTTTACTCCGCCGTGAATCTGACCCAAGTAATATACGTGGCAGTGCACAACAGTGTGCAGTTCGAAACTCTGATGACGTCAGTTGAACGGGTGCTCGAGTACAGCCAGCTGACTTCAGAGCCAGGCTATCAAGTTGATACTCAACCCCCAAAGGAATGGGTACGAGAGCCGACTATTTCCTGCAAGGATATGAAACTCACCTACTACGAAGGCGGACCAGAAACTCTGAAGAATGTTAGCTTTGAAGTAAAAGCTAAAGAAAAGGTAAGAAAGTACTTTAAAATTGGAATATTTTCTCACTGACTTTCTTGTCTGAGGTTTCCATTATTTTTTACATTTATTTATTTATTTAAAATAGTGTAGTCTCGAGTATACTAACTTCACGTAGAGCATACAGAAAGAAACAAATGTTGTGCATTGCTAAAGAAGTTATCAGGTCACGCTATTTTAGCGTTGTTTTTAAATTCCAAATACGTCCTGCCGTCAACTGCATGAATTCCATAAATTTGGTCCAGGTTTGTTATTCAAGACTAAATTATGATATTTATTCAGTTTCCTGTCATTTGTTGCCACGGATGATATGGATAGAAATGGATTGGAACTTAAAAAATTTAGGCTAAATTTTTCAAATGTTGATGTTATTCTCAAAAAAAAAAAAAAGAAAAAAAAATTATGGGTTGCGCGCGCGCGTTTTAAATATTTCATTGGATAGTCACCTCATGCTTATCTGTAACATTTTATGCATAAGTAAAACTCCTAGCAAACGGTTTTTTTAGCTAAAAATTGACCCAAAACAACAAAAACGTCGTGACGTTAAAACAAGGTTAGATAAATTTTTTCTTTTTTTTTTGATTGGTTTGACAGTCTATGCCTTCTCTGTGTAAAGGAAGGATGGTAAACAACCATCTGTGATTAGTTAAAATAAGAATTTATTAGCTTTCCTATAATAATTTATGTCAAATTCGAACAATAGGTTGGCATTGTTGGACAGACGGGATCAGGAAAATCTTCTTTGTTAGCTGCGCTATTCCGTATGCCCCAAGCAGACGGTGAAATCATGATTGATGGCCAGAATATCTCAGAGATGAATCTGCAGAGTTCCCGAGGAGCTATGTCTGTTATTCCACAAGATCCATTCCTATTTAGTGGCGAATTGAGGAAGAACTTAGACCCATGTGGTTCGCTGGACGATTTGTCACTTTGGAGAGCACTGGAAAGTGTACAGGTGGGTAAAAAACCTTTGAATGTTCAATTGTATCTCACATTTTATGTATGGATTCGTGATCTTGAAAAAACGTCATGCATGGAGCTTAATTGTTTTCAAAACGATTGCGCGTTCTGATTGGTCAGTTCGACCTTATGTCCATATCTGAGAAGGCGCAAAGTTCTAACATCCGTTTGCAGATGTTAAGGCAAAGGCAGTATCTTCTTTTTAATAGTTTGAAGACCATGATTGCTGGTCTGGCCGGGAATCGAACCCATGCCTCCCGCTCGGTGGACTGACGCATTATCAACTAGGATAACCAAGCGGTTAGTACTGAGTTTAGTCCAAAAAATGCAGTAGTTCCAAATTTCAACGTGTTTCTTATTTAGTTAACTTTTCTATTTTAATAGTCTATTTTGTTTAACACATCATTAAAGTTTACATATTTTATATATTTTTGCTATGTTTTATACAGTATATGTTTATGAAAAGCTAAAAGAATTTCTTGTAAACTAACTTACTTTGTTCTTATCAACAGCTAAAAGACAAGGTGCAATCCTTACCTGGTCAGTTACTTTACAAGCTGAACGAAGCTGGTTCAAATCTCAGCGTTGGCGAGAGACAACTGATTTGCCTAGCTCGTGCTCTCTTACAACAGAACAAAATTATTGTCATCGATGAAGCTACAGCAAACGTAGACCTTGAAACTGACCGTAAGATTCAGGAAACAATGAGGTCGAGCTTCAGTGAGTGTACCGTGTTGACAGTCGCTCACAGACTGGAAACCATAATGGACAGTGATAGAGTATTGGTGATGAGTGAAGGAAGAGTGGTTGAATATGATTCACCGAGCGAGTTGCTTGAGAAGCCAAACTCCATTTTTGCGCAATTAGCGAAGCTGCAGTAATAAATGCAATGTCAATAACATACTTGATCGAGTTACTGTGACATTCACAGTAATAAGGTCATATTAGTAGGGATATGTATTCCAGTGCTTGTAGTTGTAGTTAATATAATATTTATTTTGTTCTCACTTAATTAATCAGCGCTAGGCAGATTTTATTTTTTTATATTTTGCCAACGAGAACCTTTTTTTCATCATTTAGCTTATATATTTATTGTTTAAACTATTTATTCATATATTTATTTATCTATTTTTTTATTTATTTATGTATATTTTGTGTTATTTTTTTCCATGGTCCAAGCTTTTTCTCTAGCTTTAAAACATGGGCCGTCCGTTGTTTTTGGTCCGTCCCTCCCTCCGACCGTCCGTGCAGGTCTCGACAGAGTGCCTTGTTGCGGCGGCAAGTGGCCGAGAGCGCCATCGCCTCCCATGGCGTAAGCAAATGCGTGCTGGCCCTAGCGTCCTCAGGGGAAACAATCTGCTGAATCTGAGGGGTACCCACCGGAAATTTGACGGGGGGACTGATACGCCCGGTTAGACTGCAGGGGCAGGAGAGCGAAGACTGGAAGAAACGAACGAAACGCCACTTCACGTTTGAACGTTAAATTGTGGTATTTAACGCTAAAATGGCTAATACATGCCGCTAATCTTTTGGCACACGATTCATTCGCTAAAAATACGTGCTCACACCGACAAATATGTGAACAAAAATGGTTGATGTACTTGACCATAATACAACAAAACAAAAAACTGCATTCCAAAATCATGCTTTTGAACGCCTAATGCACAGTTCTGTTAATGTTTTTTTATTCCGGGAAGGAAGGTGGGCTACCGTGGGTGTTTTGACAATTTTCCTTGTCCCCAGATTCGGAGTTTTGACGGCCAGTGGTAGTCTCCAGTTTTGATACAATATTCCGGAAAGATTTTGGTAAGTCGGCATGCATACATTTAAGATATTCTCCAGGTTTTTGTGTGGGATACCTGTGGTATCTCACACTATTGCTGTCTGCTGCGTAAAGAACTAGCCATGAAACATCGGGAAATCTACGGAAATTGTCCGAGCTATACGAAAGGCAGCCGACTTCATTCG
>JAPEIX020018386.1:0-12482 GCA_026122405.2 Zoanthus sansibaricus
AGCCAGTTAATGTAATGTATGAGGTAACTGCAGGGATCCCAGGGCATTATTTTCTCTATGGATAAGTTGAACACCGTTAATTTGGGTACGCATAGAGTTAATGAAATGACATGAAAGTATCTTTAATATATAAATTACACAGTGGCATAAAACAAACCAATCTCAATGATTGTAAATCCGGTATTCAGTAAATATGTTAAAGGGTTTAACTGCGTTTTAAAAAATAAAACAGTAATACCGAACAAAAAAAACCCGGAAAATGCTGCACAAGAAATCCAAACTTCAAATTAAAATGCTTTAAAGAATGGAAAATTCCAGGACGCGCGTCAAAAAGCCCGCAAAAACTTTAATTTGAGTGTATACTCTGATGAATGACAACTTTTGCTGGAGTAAAAGCGAATTTTTATTCATATTTTAGGGGTTTAATTATATTGAAGAATCGTCCATTTTCAAGCTATTGGCTAAACCATAAAAGCATAGTCGGTTTAAGCAAATTAAGTTATCTGTCGTGACGATATCGATAGATACTTCCAAATCACGTGATTGATTGTGACCAATTTGTACAGTGAACAAAATCTTATTGATATTAATTTCTTAACAATTTTAAAAATACATAGTAATCGTGGGGCTGAATTGCGCATTTTACATTAGTGACTAAAAGTACTTACAATAGAATAAATTGAAGAATCCTTATTATAATTTCTGCTTTAGAATACTAACAATTGGGAAATTTGCGAACACATGGCGGGGATGCAAGAACATATAAAACGTTCCGTGCAAAAACCTCTAGAGGTTACAAATTGTCTGGAATGCCAAAGATTGTACTTATAGCAGAATTTCTCGAAGGTAACAGCTGACGCAAAACTTTGACCGTGTGAAGTCATCCCTATTAATGACGTTAAGGAGCTTTCTACATAGTTCGCTTTTCTGATATCATATCTATGCAATAGTGCTAAGTTATAAAGCGGTGTTCAGCTGTATTTTTGTAGTATATATAGCCGTACTTTTATATAATCTAAAAGTAAATGTAGAAAACTACATTATTATATTATAATATCTCAGCTATTAATTCAGAGAGGACAACAACTTATAATAATGTAAAGTTAAACGACGGGAACTTGCCGGAAAATGTAACTATCTGAATTTTTAAAAACTTGTAATAATGTCATTTCGTTAAGATAGTCTCTTTTATAGTAAAGGTCATTCATAGCAACTTTACTAGACAAAGTTTACGTTCTTTTGTTTTGTTTTCTCAGGAACTTTTGCAGATGACACAATTAGAAGAATTAAAGGAATAATTATTGGTCGGCGATGCTCAGCTGTAGGGTATGGCTCCATGAGTAATAAACATACGGAAAGCAGCGTACCAGGACCAAGCGGCTTTGTTAGGAACAATGATAGTAGTGGCGTTGTGAGAGTGAGCCCGGAAATCAGCGATACCTCCAGTGTTGTTAGCCATAGCATCGCCACTGATAAAACCAGTGACATAAGTAACGTAAATGATGATGCCGCGACCAGTTATAAAGGTAAAAAAGAATCCGTTGACACCAGTACTTTTGTCACTGCTGGAACAACAGCTGCTATTACTGACGAATTGAATAACCCTGGCAATGTTGATGATCCTACTCATACTGGTAACGCGGATAGCAATAATGATGTTGGTTTAAGCGAAGGAAATGAAACCAATGATAACATGTACTCCGCTGTCACTAGTGGAACTAGCGAAACCAATGCGGGTAACCCTGAAAGTACGGATAACATTATTGCTGTTGACAATCACACTGAGAGCTCACACAGAGAGAATTCTACCGGAGATCAAGTTAATTTTTTTAGGTCGATGGAGCTTGATCAACTGATTCAAATTCACGAAGACTTGTGCAACATCGTTCATGACACAGTTTCCGCGTATTCTGTGTGGTTTGTACTACACTGGATTATCTATGGTGTGGAAGTCATAGTAATCGTTATATTTTTGTCAGAAGAAATATCGAACAAATCAAAATATCATGTTCCAAAGTTATCCTTCGTGTTTTATAGCCTCCAGCTGGCCATAAATATTTACCTGTTTGTAATGCCCTGCTGCTGTGCTGCTTTCATTACTAACACCTGTGGGGGTAGGTGTGTTATCATTTATTGAGTTTGTCTTAACTATTTAGGGGCTTTACAGACAAGTGTTTAGTTTCCTGTACCTTTTATTTATATAACGCAAAACAGCAGGAAAAAAATGATTTGGTCTACCTATAATTTATACATAAATAGACTCAAGAAATTTTTCGCCGGGTTTTCCTAATCGCGTTCGGTTCCCAACCGGACCATCGTGCCGCCTTTGCTTTAACATTTGTATAAATGGTTAAACCTTCCACGTTTTCTCGGATAAAGGACGTTAAGCCGTAGGTCCAGCCCTTCAACCCCCTACTGAGGGACTTAAAAGAATCCTCGTACTTCTAGATCGTAAAAATTAGGGTAGTGATTTTGTATAAACTGTCTCTTCCACTGAGAGAATGATTAATATTTAGTAAGCAGCCTTTGTTAACTGTAAAAAATCAGCTTCTGCAATTGGTTAAAATTGATCACGCGATTTCGATCTATCTGTCACTAACCTAACTGTCATTTATCAGAGTTTACACTCAAGTTACTAACTTGGCGGTCTTTTTGGTGCGCGTTCAGCAATTTTCCCGTTGCGTGAAGCAAAGGAAAATCTTCAGGACGGAACTCGTTTTCGCTCTGATAGCAGCCTTAGACTGCTGCTTCAACACACCAAAACCATGGAGTAGCTTATCACAGAACTGTTGTTTGTCGACGCGTGACTGTGAGCTATTTGCACATAAAGACGCTGCATTCCAACGCCTCGTTGACAGCTTTTCTGCAGCTGAAGCCTTCAAGTTCTGTATTCAGCCTTAATTCACCTATGGAAGCCTACACCTTTCCTCGCATTGCCACTGATGGCACGCCACTCAACCAAGTTGAATATTTCACATACGTTGGAAGTGTTATGTCCAACGATGCAACCACGGACGAAGATCTTGACAATCGGTTATCAAAGGCCAGCAGTTCCCTTAGCAGACTCACTAAACGAGTTTGGAAGAATCATTCCCTGCGGCTCACAACTAAGATCAAAGTGTACAGAGCTGTTGTTATCTAAGAATTAATTGTCGTACATGGTGCAGAAGCCTGGACACTTTACAGAAAACGACGAAGCTTCTCGAACGCTTCCCGACTAGCGCTATTTGTGGTCCTCAAGGAGGCCCGACTCCTCGATATTGAGTCCATCCTGCTCGAACAATATCTGCGTTGGACAGGAATGGATGAGAGAATGGAGAGCTCTTGCATGTCAACAGATGTACTCTTTAGTGAATTCAACTGGAAAAAGAAATCGCGGTGCTCCAAAATAGCGGTTCACAGACCAGTTAAAAAAGCAAAATTAAAGGAGAACTGAATGTTAATACTAACCTATTTTTATTTAAATCTATTTGTGTAGTAGATTAACTCTGCGAAGGTTTTTTTTTTCAATTTGGTCGAATAATTTTGAGAAATTTAATATAGAAAAGAAGAAAACTCTCAAGAAATGGTTTGATACTGTGGTCGCAAATAAGCTTTTCAGCGGTTGTTTATGACGTGGGTTACGATATTTAGAGCATAAATATGGCAGTTCGCTTTGAAATTTTGATATTTTTTGGGCAATCTAGGTCTTACGAAGTTTTTTTCTTTAATACCAGCTAAAAGCCGCACATTAACCATGTTTTTTCCATGTTTTAATCATCCAAATATTGTAACCTACGTCATAAACAACCACTGACATCAAATATTGAGCCGCTGATCAAATTTTGTCTATTCGTTGCAAAACATCAAATTTTTCTGAACTGCTCGGCTAACAGATTACAAAACCTTCATATAATTGTTCTACTATGCCTAATTTTTCAAACGATGAAATGTCAATTCTAGGGTTCAGTTCTCCTTTAATCGCTCTTGCAAACTGGCAAACTCAAATCTCGCCAAAGTCATGCCAAGGTGAACCCAATGACCAAGTCAGATGGGGATTCGGCCCATGTAAGATAATCCAAGAGAGCCTTCGATCCTGGATTCCACACTGTGGATTCCGGATTTGAAGATCCAAAAGTGGTTGGATTCCGGATTCCATGTCCATGGATTCCGGATTCCTTGGTCCAAAAGTGGCTGGATTCCGGATTCCATGGTCCAAAAGTGGCTGGATTCCGGATTCCAAGGGCTAAAATTCTCGGATTCCGGATTCCGGATTACCTTACATGGGGCAATGGGGATCAACCAGTTGTATGTTTAATGCTTGTTCTCAGCACATTTGCAGTAGAACACATTTCAATAATCATGTTAAACAACAAAAAATGCGTGGTGTTTTAATCTAATAAGGTAAATTCTTGCTGAATATTTTTTAATATGTTTACTTTTTTTGCTTTTGCTTCAGGAATATCAGATGAAATTAACAAAACAACCTCTCAACAGTGGCCAGCTGACCATCCATTCAAGGACCGCAGGCACATGTCAATTTTTCTCTCCTATGCAAAGGAGCGTCAGTGTACGTTTAAAATTGGACGAATAACTTTTACATCGGGTTTAGCGTGGCTATCTTTGCTCCTAGGAGCTATTGCACTTCTGTTTCATTTTTTTCATGAGTGAAAACGGAGGTCTTCTATTTCGAAACGTCCCTCAAAAATTTTCTGCTCCCGAGCATGCAAGACTAAAACGCGTACATTTACAATCTTCTTGATAAGTTCCAGTTTTTCTCAGACTTTTATCCTAACTTTCCCTCTATTATTTAGATCTAAATATTTTTTGAAAATATAGTTTCATCTTTGTAATTTGATAACAATATTTGTGATGATGTGTAATATAAATAGTTCCATAACCGTGAAATAAAACCTTTACAAGCCCTTGTAAGTGTTCTTAGAGGGCAGGCCATGCCTCCCAATAATATCCAAATCGATCTTAAATATCGTTTCGAGAATACACAAAGATCCCTCTATGTTACATAGAAATGAAAAACGTGTTCATTCTACTCTTCACAAACTGTGGTTGACAACACACTGGCCATTGCTCATTATCCAAACAATTGCAAGACTGACATACACATTATCCTACAACCGGTATCAGCTATTCTATTGTGAGACTGGTCTGACTGGACTAAATGTCCCCCTTTTCAACCCTTAACCCCCCTCCTATCCCTCCCCTCTCATCCCCTTCCATTTCTTCCGAATCCAAAATACCTTCCCCCGCCGTAGCTAGCAAGGGCGGGGAAGGTAAGGGTCGAAACCTTGGCATGGCCGGCATTGAACCCAGGACCTCGTGGTTGGAAAGAAGAGATCTTTAATACGACGTACTACGGCCACCACGTTGCCTTGGTTTCATAGCTAGCAAACATTATATTATGAAATGTTCCAGCAACTGACAAAAGAAGCGCTCTAACGATATGACGTAACGACTTTAAAATGTTACTTTCTACTCCTCTTGACCATTTGTAAACAATTTGTGAAGTGACCTTTAAGCAGATATAGCTCTACACAAATGAAATGTTTCTCCTTTATAATTTCACTAACATTTCCAGTGATAAACACAGTAGGATTTCACGTTGTGACGTAAGGAGCAACTGTTCTGAGTCTGCGTTAAAGGTGCAAAATGGCGCCTTACTTATGGTTTTACAAGCCTATTTTGTAATAATTCGAAATTTACAGATCAGCGGAAAAAATCTACATTTTTCGAATCTCAAATATATGCACTTCCACATATCAAAAAAATAATTTTGGAGTGAAGGTTCCCTTTAATAAGCTGTATCTATAAAGCCATGTTGGGAAACAGGACTTCGTGTGTACTGTAAACAATTTAAAATACCAAAGGTAGATTCATTCTATAAAAGGAATAAAGAAATGATTAAATGAATGTTTTATAGAACATCCTGGCGTCCGTACCGAGAGCGCGAGTCATGATGCAGTCGTAAAGAATCAACCGTCTTGATCAGTTTCTGGTCGATCTGCTTCCATAGTGAACCGGAAGACAAAAAAAAAATTGCTATCTTCATGTTGCTCCAGAAACGGACCTGTAGCCCATGCAGTTATACGGGATATTTGTTGTGTAAAAGAAGAACAATTGTTTAGTGACTGAAGAATCCTCAGTCTTATATCCATAGGGATTAGCTCACAATGTGCTTTGATATTTCTAATCACAAGCTCAATGAAGACTGATTTTATAAAAACAATTTTTTTTTTCCAAGTTTAGGCCATTCCCATTTATTTTTATGTTTACTGTCGTCCAACCACACCAAAATTTTTGAAATTTGCGAAAAAAAGTGGAAGCAGTTATTAATGTATGTAAATACGATGCTGATACAAGCTTACTTTGACCCTAGTTTCATCATAATTGTGTCTATCAGCTGCAGCTGATCATTGCGCACTAATCTCGCGATCGCGACTCTGCCAACCTCGTTCCCAGGGCTTATAGGTACAATCCCACTTATAGGTACAGGTCCTGGAAACGAGGTTGCGACTCTGCGATAATGGGTGAACTCATGCGAGCCAGTTAACGTTTTATTTTTCAACTGAACATTTACGCTACAAAGCAATAGATCTACGATAAAGTAAAACACTGTACGTTGGTACGAAGTGCTCACGGCCCTACATATCGTAAATATTATGCAAGGTAAAATACTATATAGCAAATGTTTCTATTTTACTTTATTTTGTACCTTCCGAATGACCGATCCTATATTTTCAATTGTATTTTGGTTCGAAAACGACATTAAGCATAGAAATAAGTGGGAATGGCCTTAAACAGTTTTTTAAAAAAACATTATTTTATTTTTTTAAAGGGCCGAAACATTTATTCAGTTCAGAGTTACTAAATCTTAAATGATAAAGTACAGCAGCTAACTGCTAAAAAAGTTTAATCATAGCCGTGACGAATCTCATCTTTAAGTGTTTCGCTGTTTTTTCGCCTAATCGCAGAAACAACCTCCAATTAAAATACATTCATACAAAAATTATTTTTGAAAAGTTTTATTATAATGCGACGTTTTTCAACTTTTTAAGAATTTCACGGCACTAGAGCGGAAAAAAATCTCGAAAGAGGCTGAAAATTAAGAAAAAAATAATGAATAGAAACTAAAATTTCTCCCTAATCTAACACAGCATCTAAAAACAGCAACCCTAAGACCTGAAACTGATTATGCAAGAATTTATGGATTTTGTCGTCTCTTCGATTAGACCATAGACTTTAATATACATAACATAGAATTCTCCTAGTTTCATGTATCTTTTGATAGCAAAGAAAAAACAAAAAATAAGATTTAAAAGTTCAGTCAACAGTTTTAATTACTACGTCCGCGAAAAAATTTCCGCGACAATTTTAATTGGTTGTTAAAATTAAAAAGTTGTTCGCAAAAACAAATTCATACAAATTTTTCCTAAATCATATATCTATAAATAAAAAATATATAGCTTAGAAAAGTAATATCAAGTTTCTTGGACCTCAGTCATTTCTAGACAACAAAACATAATACTTATATTCCCTTTTTAGCTAGATTTTGAAATGCATAACATGCATGTTTGATATCTTGGCTTAATGAAAAATTAACGAGTCGAAAACAGATCTCCAAACAAACTGTAACGAATTTAACGATTTACAGTAAAGGGTTTCAATACAGATATTTTGTTTATTTTGTTATAAAATTTTCAAGTTTTTTTTATTGCATCATCGTCTGCCGTGACACAGATCTTTTTCACGCAAGATTGACCAGTCGCGCCACCTGAAAATATCAACCAATCAGAGAGGCCGATAGAAATCAATGGACGATTATACCGTGATTCTAAACGTCCGAGCTTCTGTTGTAGAGGTTGGCGTGGAATGAGTCGTAATCAATTTTTGGTTGTCTGAGGGGAAAGTATGAGTGTACAAATTGCTCAGCCTTTGTGTTCGAAGATCCTTTATCGACAGCTTTACGGAACTTCAAGAATTCTTCGAGGGAAATGTGAAATTGGGCGGTCATTCGTTCGACGTTTAGCTTCAAGTTTCGGTAATGAAACCACCATCAGTTTGAATGGTCTTGCTAGTTTAGGGAGTCTCAATGGCTCAACGGCATCCGGTAGTGAAAAAAACAGCGCAAAGTTTCGAAACGAATTGAAGAAATGTAATCGAGTTGTTGTTAAGCTCGGATCAGCTGTGGTCACGCGGGACGATGAATGTGGTCTGGCTTTGGGCAGGCTGGCTTCCATTGTTGAACAGGTAAATTCACTGTGGCTCGCTGTTGGAGTTAATCTTACGTGTCAATCACTCAGTAGTTCCCTATTGAAAAACAACGGAATAAACAAGAAATTATAAGAGTCGCCGCAAGTGTTTTAATGATTTATAAATTGTTCATACAAACTTACGAACGAACAACCTGTAGTTCTTTCTTTGAAGAATTAGAAAATCAGTTTCTACTCTGCAGTCTTTTGAAAAATGAGTAAATATAGCATTCTGTTAAGATTTTAAATTGCTTTAGTGGTACACCATGTGATAACCAAGATAAAGTAAAACGATCTGAATATTATAAGACAAGAATAGTGTAATAATATAAGACATCAATTGATGTTCTACATTATTTCACTTGGCTTTTTTTTTGAGAGCGCTCATTACAAATTACATGGTTGTATATGTTCCTTGGGTAAATGAGCCTGCTTGCTAGTTGATGAGCCCTAAAAGGCCGAAAAAGCTGTCCACATTGCCCCCATAACTGCTAGCAGTCATACTCACTGTTATTTTCTGGTAGGTTGCAGATTGAAGTAAAACCCACTACCAACGTTCCCACTAGTACTTTTGTTGCTTCAAGTTAGCTACTAGCACATTTGTGCTAGAACTATACTTTATTTATTTATTTTTTTTGAAAGCTACATTGTTTAGGAAATAAAAGTATTTTTCATACTTTTAAGGTTTCTGAGCTACAAAACTCCGGTCGTCAGATGTTATTAGTAACTAGTGGTGCTGTAGCTTTTGGAAAGCAGCGTTTGCGGCAAGAGATCATGCTGTCTCAAAGTGTGCGACAGTCAATAAAACCAATGGATAGAGCAAAGGTAGAGAAATTTAAATTTTTAGTAAACAGCTACTGCAGTAGGCTTAGATTGTCAGTATAGTAGTTATGGTTAAATTGCCTACTATGAGGTTAATATTGATAGAATTATGACTCAAATCAAAGAATCTGTGCAAAAACAAAATGAGTGACTCATTTGATACTAGATAAATAAATATTAAATAAATATTGAATAAATATCTAAAGACAACTCCCCAAAAGGGGCTTTTCAGTGTCATGTTTGAATCCCCTGCAATCCCAGTTAAAGATCCCAAGTGGTCGGAGTCAAATGAGATGGTTATTGCTGTGAGTGAAGCAAGTAGCCTATTCAGAACACAGGATATCACTAGCAATGAACATGCAAAATTATGCATACGAGCAGTTCAAGTCTATACGGTATCGAGAGTCGATTCAAGGATGTCACTAGCATTTAGGTACACATGATATATGCGATCAGCTGTTCAAACAAAGAATGATAAAATGTAATATGCTATTTTTTAAAGTGTATTTTCACGAGTTAATGAAGACCACCCAAAGTGTGTTCACTCTAACACTATTCTATTCTAAGACTTCTCCCTTTTCAGTAACAGTACAAATACATTAAAAATTAATACCAAAGATATAGAACAGTATTGTCACTATAACAAATAGTGTACTTGCAGTAATCACTTTCTATTAGAAATAACTGGTTTATGAAGGTGAAGCATGGTGAATTTGCCCTTGGGATCACTGAGGGCAACCTATTTGGTAGTCCAAGTTTGCAGTCAAATCCATAAGTACTGTATCTTCTGTATTCAAATTCCCAACTCTGACCACTGAGTCATTAGACAAGTCCATTTATTATAATTAAGTAAATTGAAAAACCTTAAAGAGAGATTAAGCAACTAATCTGAAGCCTCTTCCATCATCTGTTTATATATTTTCCTTATCAACTTTTCAATAATCAGAGTGCATGCCTTTCTGCATTTGACACAACAGGGAAGATTAATGCAATTAGCTTGCACTATATCTTCAGTTGCCATTTTTGACTCACTCTAGCCAGATTTTATGTTATTTCACTCTATCTGGGCTGCCTTTAAATACATCTACAGTTCAGTTGTTTATCCAGATCTTTGTTCTTTTTTTTCAGCATTATGGTCACTTACGTACAGTTGATAATCTTAAGATATCTGCATGATGATGCTAAGAAATTGACGCTGTCATTGTGTCATCTATTTTTGACTCAAGGGGCATCAGACTACATAGTATTCAAAACTGTTAACTTTTCTCACATGCACAATTATTTGCAAAGTTTTTTTGAAACTTTGGGTTTCGATCTGGAGAAATAGTTTTGAATTAGGAAATCTGGTTCATAATTCCTACTGAGATTTTCTCATGAATGAATAATAATGTTACTTGGAATTCTGTAGGTACAGTCAGGTGTTTTCATCGAACCCAGGGCATGTGCAGCAGTTGGTCAGGGGGGACTACTATCTCTGTATGAGGCAATGTTCCAGCAGTATGGTTTAACTTGTGGACAGGTAAAAACTGAGAATTTCAAACATTTTTACTTGCTTTGTGTAGTTATATGGTCAGTGATACATGTATGTAGTAATGTTGTTTTCTTTTGTGTGAAAAACATGTTCTTGATAGCCATAATTTTATATGATTGAGACTATATAATATGAATTAAAGAATTTTGAAGATGTACAAGATAATATTTTGTATGCCATCCAATGCAAAATACAAAGCAGGAAATGATGTTAGAGCAGCCAATTACAAAGCAGGAATAATCGTGATGATGATAAGAATAATAGTAAGAAGAAGAAGAAGAAGAAGAATTATAATAAATATTGTGATAAATTAATAATAATAATAATAAATATTATAAGTTTTTTCTATAAATGGATTTTGAAAAACTAATTGCAATCATGACAAAATTGATCAAATACTGAAGTTGAAAAATGTAAACCTATTTTGTCAGAATGCATTATATTACTGAAATTTATTAACTCTTAGAATTATTTTGGAATTTACAACATCCAATCACAAAATATGAAATGTCATTACAAGTACATCAGCTACCATTCACCAAGCAAGAAGTGTTATTTGCACGAATTTGCTGATGGAAAACTGTTGTATAAAAGGAGAATTGTCTTGGCTTGATAAGATGTACAGTAGCTCAAAAAGGTTCTGGTTTAAGATGAAAGGAATGGTTTATCGGAGTGGTGTGAGATCAGCAATTTTATGTGGGAATGGGACATGGTGTTTGAGGGAAACTGATGAGATGGCAATTTTAAGAAGGACCAAGAAATCAGTGGTGAGAGCAGTGTGTGGTGCAAAACTGATGGAGAAAAAGAGGACGGAGAACCTAATGGAGATGTTCAGGGGTTGTAAGAAACAGTGGTTTAGATGGAAAAGGCAAATGGAGTGAGATGGTACGAGCATGTGTTGAGGAGGGATGATGGGCATGTTTTGAGAAAAGCATTAGAGTTTGAAGTGAAGGGAAAGAGGAAGCAAGGATGACTAAAGACAACATGGAAGATGCAAGTGGAGAAGGAGAGCAAGAGTGTTGGTTTGGAGAAAAACGATGCCATGAATTGGGCGAGATGTAGAGTGGGATTTGAAGAGATCGCTACCAAAAGTGGGGTAAACCTGGCCACCCCCATTGATGGGGATCAACCTGGATCAAAATTAATTGGATTCATGATGATTTGTAATGTACTGTATTATTATAAAAGGACAGATTATGTAATTTATATGTCGATCAATGAGGGGTACAGTTTGTGTTACACCCATCAGCTTTAAAATTTATAATAATTTATGCTGTGCTTAACTTTTTCTAATTTACAGTACCTAACTTTCTGTATTACTTACAGAATACTTACTCTACATTTTTCCCTTTAATGTTCAAGTTCTGTTTTTTCTTTTTTTTCTTTTTATTTCAGTCTGTAATTTGCTTTTCCCTTTTTTTTCTGATGCTTAAATTTTTTGTCATGTACTTTATTTAAATGCAATTTAATATATTATCTATCGAAGGATTTCCAGGTTGTTTAGCCTACTACAGGTTATTAAGGAAGCCCTCATCCATCAATTTATTCAAAATTTATTTTCATAAGATATGTAGATTATATGTAAATGTAGGTACAGGACTGGAGTAGATGTAAAATTAATGTAAATTTTAAGTGGAGGAAAAATGTATTCTAAGTTGTTGTTATTGTTGTTGTTGACTATACAGTCAATTCATTTCAACTGATAACTAAACTGCATGATTGTACATAGTAGGGTTTGTACTTAAAAATGCTTATATACAGTTTTTTGATAAATGGCAGTGAGGAACACAGCGTTTTCAATTTGTCACTTTATTAACCCTTGTCCTGCTAAAAACGATTTCATATAAAGTAAAATTGTCTTAACTTTTGAACCTGTTGATGAA
>JAPEIX020018452.1:0-12481 GCA_026122405.2 Zoanthus sansibaricus
GGCTCTGCCAATTTTCCAATATTTATTTGACCATATTTTCTGTCAAAGCTAACTCAGATTTCCATCCTTCAGGGGCAGTTTCTGGGCATGGATATATCATTGAATATATCATTGCTAGCGGTTTATTTTCTGCCATACCGTACGAACGAGACCCAAAAAAGGACGAAATAGCTGTCTATGCTACAGTTGCAGGATTCTGGTTCGATGCAAACTGCTAATCATATTGGTTCACTAACTGAGTTGATATTTATGTAGTACATACATCAGTCTTTTGTTTATTAGTTCTGTTATTATTCAACAGCTTTTACCAACTGTAAACCTTTACTTACGAAAGAACCATGTAGGATGCAACCGTTGCCATGGTACCCACTAATGCCACTCCAGCTCCGACATATGTTTCAACCTCCAGCTGATGCTAAAATTATAAATATCGGTACTAGGTCATACCATCGATTTCACTTCTATTTGCTTTGTAAAAAATACACACTATTCAAAAATGGTGGAAGTTTTAATATTCTTTTGTCTAAATTCAAATTCTGAGCCTTACTAGCTTTGTTCTTCAGTTAAAATTTCAAAAGAATATCTTACCACAAACGATTCATTTGGTAGGGATAATTATTAAAATCACCGCACGATTTGAATAGGGACATATGAAATGTTTAAACAGTAGATGGTCGGCCGATTGCTCAACACAATGTAAATGCTGTTTCCAACCTCGTACCCAAGCCCATTCACGTAATCACTACGTCAGTGAAATGAGCCTGGGTACGAGGTTGGGCTGTTTCCTGCAACTTGTGATGTAATGCATTGCGTAACAAGATGCTGACGAAAATGCTGTGTAACATCTCTCTGTGTAACTTGCACTGCCACAAAAAATAACAGAAAAATTTGTAAAATGTTGAACAATCTTCTACTATTGCATGCTTACAAGGTCCACTGCAGCGTATTTGTTAACATTTACTTGACATATTTCACATTTTAAGTTAACAGAAACAAAATACGTTGGAGTATAAGGATACAAACACTTAATCTTCTCTCCGACAATGGACAACTTTCGAGCAAAAGGAAAGGATTTTAGAACTTACAGGTTCAGGTTTACAGGACTCATTATTGATTAAGCCATTGCAGTCAACAGGACTCAATTGCGTATTAATTTTAAAATGTTAAAATATGATATTAACAAAATTTAATTGAAAAATGCGGAAGTTAAATATATCGCAACATTTAAAAAGTACTGCTCATTTTCGGGGATATAAGTGTTTTTATATCTATTTGTCCCGTTGTACTGTTACAAAGTTTCATTTGAATTTAAGTGACGGTGAAAGAGCTGGTACATGGTTTTGTCCTTTGGCGAGACGAGTGTAAGATGGGTATACATATATATAGCCACAGAAATTTGGTATTTGATGAACCAATAAGAGCACGCGGAAAGTGCTATTGACCTGCGAGCTTAATACTAATGATCGATATTTGACGGTGTGGTAATTAAAAGGTTAAAAAACCTTTATAAAAACTGATTTATTTTTTATCTTTTTTTTTACCTTATATGTATTTGAAGATATGTTAAGACCACTGGAACTGTTAGTATTGTTCAGTACAACTGTACCATTGATAAGAGTCAGATTAAATCTGTTGTTACGGTGGTTCATTCCTTCTACAGACACATAAAGAAAATCTTTGTCGCACATATGTACGGTTAGAAACTTCTCTCTGCCGCCATCCTTTTGTTGTGAGACAAACGTATTCGGATCCGAAAAGCATGGAGGTGAAGCTCTCTTGACACGTCGGGTGTTGTTATTACAGATATCCCAGTTAAAACTTGTTTTTCTTGGGTTTTTGTTAACTAGAGATGCTTGCAGTTCTGTTTGCCCTTCACTTTGTTTAAGGTATACGGTAAAAGGACCTGTTACATTTGTTACGCGGTATTTGTAGTACTTGATGTCGTGTTGCAAGACCGAAGACACTACAGTTAAGTTTTGATACAGCAATGCCGGTTCTGAAAAGGAATGAAATCAAGCAAATATATAAGAAATACTTTTAATTAAATTAAGTATTAATCTAGCTAGGAAAACACTCTGACTTGAACATGCTGCTAAGCTTAGCTAAATACTTTACGTGGCCCATGGAGCGCTTATCTTCGGTTTTCTGTAGTGTTGACTCCCTCTAGCACCCTAGACAAGAAACTAGTCCAACGCTGTTAGCTTCCAGCAGACAATGGTACTTTATTTTACGACCTCGTGAGAATAAAAAGCCGAAAAACTAGGCTTTGGCAAAAAAAAGAATGTCACACACAGTTTGGATATCTAGAGATTTTACCAACTCAACTTGCTTACCGTAACAAAAATCATCTTGCAGCCGCTTTTGAAAGCCCTGATGACGAAACTCACTGAAGGTGTTCAGATTATAAACGTGTTGATCATCTGGATCGCTTGCTATCTCGTTGATCTCTAAAAAACTTAATTTTTTACCGACTGCAATTACAAGAATGTTGACTCCGCTTTCCTTGAGCATCCTAGATGGTTGTACAATACTTTGAAAGCCACGTTTTGTTTTGCCATCAGTTAACAAAACAAGAACTCGCGGAATTCCCTGATACCTCTCGCGTACACCGCTAAGTGGATCTCCAAACAGTGCATCTTGTGAAAGTAACAAAGCATCATCAGTGTATGTCGCCGATGGGTTTTGTGAGAAGGGTGTATTCCTGATTGCGTTGAGTAAATCTACACGGTTAGCAAAAGTGTTAAATTTGAAGATGACTTCTGCTGTCCCTGCATACCTAATAAGAGCCACTCGTGTTCCTCCAGGTACTAATGAGATGTCAAAAGACTGAGTAATGTTTGCTACAAAGTCTAAAGTTCGTTTGAATTCTTGCCGACCAACACTTCCTGAAGAGTCCACAATGAAGACAATATCAAGCGGAGTTTGACAGTCTACAGAATGGAAAAGTAATACAGTCATTTAGTTAGCATTAATTATATAACAATTATTGTATTGTTTAGCTTTCTTATTGCCAAACCGTCCGCTGGAATGAATGTTGAAGCCTTTAAATTAGGCTTCTAGGCTCACCATACGATATTCTTGTAGTACAAACCAAAGAACTTGCCGATAAGGACATTACTATCACCCAGTGTTGTTGCATGTCTTCGACCGCAAAAAAACAATTAATTAAAAGATGTAAACTTCACGATGAAAAACTGTTGAAATGACACAATAGCATTAGTTTATTCTTAGTGTATAATATTAGTATTAGTTTCATTATTATTGTTGTTTTCTTAAGTTCAATTTAGCTTATTATGGGGTTCCAGGCTTGTAGCATCCAGTCTTAATTGCTTTAGGCCTTTTTCCCTCCAAGAGTCAAGATTAAATCTTTGGAAGAGTACGTAGACTCAATACAATGGTGTATGCACTGGCAAAACGTCAGTGTTCATTTTTATTTTTCAACGATGTACAATTTAAACTGTCATGTCCCATTGACGTCAGCAACTGATGAGCATACATCCCACATGCAAAAACAGACATATTTTATTTATAAAAAGAACAGACAGACCTCCACTTATCACTCAAGAGAACTCTCACTACAAGCCAAAAACTATACCCAAAACCTAGACGTTTACATAGCGTTTACACGGACTTTCTCTCAGAACGGCGCATAATTTAGTTGTTGTATATCAATATCACACAAGTACTAGGTGCACAGGCTTCCCAAGCCGTAAAAAGTACAAGCAAGATCAGAGACTAAGACGACAATATCAGCAGAATATGTTGAGACAAACACGACACAAAAACGATGATTTAGATTTATCTACAACTGTTAAAAATTGTGTTTTTTTCCTTGAAGTCCCTATAGAAAGACTAAGCGAACACGAGTCAACACTATAAAATGGACAATATAGAGTTAAAGGATTGAAGTAACCGAGTGTACAAATTTAAGCCCACATCCAAATTGATCAAGAGTTGAAAACAAGATTACAAAAGTTTTTTGTTTGTTCGAAACAAGTGCTGGTGTGCTAAAATGGTGGTGCTAACACACACTTGCACACAATCTTAAGACCAACTTTTCTCTGCGGAGACGCGGACGTTGACCGTACCAAGAGAACTATCTCAAGTTCAAAGCTGCCAAAATGAGAGTATTTGAGATTAATCTATGCAGTCACCAAATGAGATTGAATGATAAAAGTTAATGATCTAAAGGTCAGTAACCCAGCCATTCCAATTAACGGAAGAAGACTCAGATTTATGAATACACACAGGAAAATTGAGAAAAACTCTGGACTGTGGATACCTAATAGCAGACTGTCAGTGGGAAATCCAAGAAAGAAATGGTCGGCAAACATCCAACTTTCCATTTAGGACATCCTGTTATAGATAGATTAAAATTGTTTAACTGTATGACAACCTTGAAAGATAGACGACTATACTACTTGCATGGCTTGTAATAACGGCAAGAACTTATATTCTAAGTTGTGTAGTTCAAACTTTATACTAACCAAGACAACATGTTATTGCTGTCGAGCCAGAACATACACCATCCTTGTACTGACCCTTGCACACGTCTTTGAGAACGCAAAAACCCTTCTTTGTACCAACTGTGCATGTCGGGCCGCCGCCATTTGCCGGACAGGAGACACCAAGTACCTGTTACAGAACACATTACCTATTTTGAAAGAGGTTTGATTCTTTTTCTTTATTATACCACAAATGGTGTTGTGGGTCGTATGTTCCTATTTTTTACACTAGTTTGAACAAAGTATTTGCACCATTAAAGTTATGCTAAGATCACGTTGATAGCGGACATTACTTCTTATATCTATTATAAATAATAGTGCCAATCCTTATAATGACAGCAGTAAAATGTCACGACTTATCCATGACATGACGGGCTAGCTGACTGTTTCATGAGGTTATCCTCATCCCGTTGGAGATCCGTTTGAGTACTGATAAATTTTTTCTTTCACACATGTAAGTCAATAGTTAGTGGATGCATTTCACTTGTAAACCTGCGACATTAAACTTTTATACAGTAAATGTTACAACCCATTGCAAAGCTACCACTAGTTATACGAAAGCTGAATCACTTACACTCAAAGCTTGGGACCAATACTGAAGCCGACCCTGCAACCCAGTTGTCTCGTTCTTAATAGCATACGTCATTCGGGCAAAGTCGTATTTTTGACACTATGTACTACAGTAAGAGTCTAGAGACTGCGTCGCTTGTTTGTTTCCAAAATTTCGTACAGAACTGTAACCATTTTTCCACAACCAGACTGTGATTCTAGCTGCAGTCGATGGCATTGCAGCTAGTTCTGGTTGACCTAAGGGCAAACAAGTAAAGATAAATTATGATAAAATCATGTTCATTAGCAAAGCATAGTTTTTGTTACCCTAGATTGGAAAAAAATATTAGAATAAAAGAACAAAGCGCATGCGTGTTAGTACGAAACATTTGAAGCCTCATGCCACCAGACTTTCAATTCAAAATCTAAACTCCTTCTGAAGGTTCTTACCCAAAGTCATATAATTACATACATTATTATGTATTACTTTTGTAAGATGCTTATTTTTTGAGCTCGGTAATGAGATGTGAAAGGTAAATTAATCAAAATGGCACGAGAGTGGAAAAAAATCTGAGTCTCCGATAGGATTCAAACCCATTCCCTCTCGTAGTCCACTGAACTACGGACAGTAGTCCACTGCGGACAGTAGTCCACTGAGCTACGGACAGTAGTCCACTGAACTATGGACAGTAGTTCACTGAGCTACGAGAACTCATGGAGAGCAAGCCAACGTCATTAAACTGAGTTCATATGTGACATGAGTTCTTGTCGGTGGAATCAACACAGTACAAGTTAGAATTAAATCAGTCATTGTCCCTTTCAAACAATAACTTGTAGGTGACAACCGAATTGTGTTGTGTCTCTTGCTTTCTTAGCTGACCTACAGCTTTCCCCACTGTTATTCCTATGCTGCTTCCTCTGCCGCCAATTTCTCCCAAAATCCCTGGTTTATGTTACGTCAACTCTCTGTAAGATGGACACCTCTCTAAAACGGACAGCTGACGCCGCTCCTGATGGTGTTCTTCTTCAAGAGAGTTGACTATACATGGTCGAGCAATAGAAGATAACTCATAAACTAAACACAGTTGGCTCAATTTGTGATGCACTTGGCTCTTCCAATCACTTCAATTTTAGTTAATTTGCTGTCAACACTTGATGTTGGACGAGCAGACATCGCTGGTAGAAACACACGAGCATAAGGACGAGTCACGTTTATGTTGACCATGTTTAGCTTCCATAACTGAAACGAAGTTGGCAGGATGGCTTTGTAGACTGATAGAAAGAACATCTTTGTCAAAGCACCTTGTACAATAAATATGGTAAATAACAACACAAGAAAAATTGTCACAGCAAATGTATTGTCATTTTCCTTAAAACGTTATTATGACCATGATCAAACCTTTGAACCTAGACTGGATTAAACCATGTGCAGCAACCCCTTTACAAATAGCGATATTCAACTAAGAAACGAAACATATTCTCCGTACCTTCATAGCCTGGTGAAAACCGAGGCGAAAGACTGGGAGAATCCCGGGAGGGGGAAAGAGAGAGGGAGGTATTAGCAAATTTGTTGCGTGACAACTTTTATGTTTCATGAAAAACGAGAAACAATTAAGCCAAAATTTGTTGCACAAAGTAGAACCACGCTCAACTTTTTGCAACATCTTTCTTCAACCTGCAACAAATGTTTTTGTTTCGCAACAAGTTTATCGCGCAAGGTGAAAAACGAGAAACATGGAGCCAAAACTTGCAACAATACAATGTTGTGCTACAAGTTGAGGGTTTTTGTATCTCATTCAGTTGTAATGTCATTGATAAGAAGTATAGTCACTCCTTTAATAAATTGATTACTAGTTGTTACAATAAGCAAGTGAAATGATGCTCGCATATTGTTTACTATTTTGAAAAGCCAGATACCCTGAGATTATATAGGTCGTGAAAAACTATTAATTGTATTTATAGTAGGTATGCAATTGGCTGTTTTTATACTAAAGACGGATAATCCTTCCAGACAGATAATTCGTCTTTATACTAAGAGGAATTATCAGACGCACTAAATAAGGATGCCCAAGTTCGCCCAGAGGGATAACCGTCTCCAGTATAAAAACAGCCATTGTTTCGAGTGGGATACTGTTGAATTATGCCACATGTCACTTGTATTTTCCACATACACATGATAGAGGCTTTAAGTGAGTGTGTATCCAAAAAAAAAACAAGTGACAAGTGGCATTTCCATGGGGTATTCCATGCCATAAGAAATCATTTGCATAACTACATTGCAAAGCTAGCAGAAATGTTCTTGTTGACACAAGGTTATTTTTCTCAGAAGAAAAACACTTCTGAGTCCCTAATGGGAATTGAGCCCATGACCTTCTGGCCTCTGTGGTCAGAGGCTCTCACCACTAAGCTGCAGGAACTCACATAGCAAATGGCCATGGTTCACTTAACTTGGTGGCTAGGTAGAATATCTGGTATATGTCCTGCTAACTGCTGGCTCAATGTATATCCATACGTTAATAAATGAGTAGTTGAATAAATTCTTCAGCTTGGAAGTAACTAGAGGTTATTAATTAACATATGGATGCATATTGATCAAGATTAACATTGAAGGCATGTTTATTGACTGTCAAGAGGAAAAAGTTGAAACCACAAATCCAGTGAGAGAGCATGCTGCTCTTCATTGGAATATTTTGGTTTATTCTGCAGTGCAACTGCTATTTCATGCAATGAAAAAACCTAGTACCAGTTAATTTTATTTCCAATTACACTAGGTCAAATAAATACAAAATAATTGTATATTTAGCATCTCTGTTTTTGGGATTTTGGTAGTCAGGCAGGCAGTTTTAATTTTTTAAATTTTTTTCATTGTAGTTAATATTTATTCAAACTACAGTAGAGGCATGGGTTGGTATATAATGGTATACTTATGATCATTTTATAATTATGTCTATTCAACATCAGTGATATATTTAATTCCATTAATTAAGATGAAAAAAGAATAATAGTGAGCAAAATTTTGCTGCAGTAAGTCACCATGCTTTTAGTAGTTCCATGATGAATTGACAAACAGCTATAAAGCCAATCTATTTAACAGATTTGTCAGAGTCAATTGATCATTCAAATTGAACAGCCAAATTAAACCAATCTTTCAGGAGCAAATTTGACTCTTCAAATAACAAAAGGGATATCATTTACATTTTTCTCAAGCAGCACATGTACAGCATATTTTCATGGTTTTGAAATTTTCCCCATGTGTGCATGGGCAAGTCATGTGATCTATTAATCAACAAAAATATAAGTTTTTAAAATAAATCAATCAGAAGGACTTTGACTTTGAAGGACTTTTCATGGCAGATAGCAAACAAAAGTGTGATAAAAAGTTAAAGTAGATATTGCTCTGAGTATTTAGAGAAATTCCAGGGTTGTTTTAGAAGAAATGTACAAAAAGAAATAAAAAAAAGTCATGGTCAGAGCATTTTTTCAATAGTTAGGCAGGGATGCTTACCATCTGGTTTTGTTTACTTGACCCTAACACATAATTATTTTCAGTTATATTAACTTACAGCAGTCATTATGTCAATTCAGTTGCAGTTTGTTCACATTTGAACAACATGTAGTGTCTGTTTTGGAGATCTGCAGCTTGCTACAGTTGATGTGCCCTTAAATTGCTTTCCTTAAAGCTTGTGTATATTGAAGACCTTAGTTAAAAAAAATGTCTTGCAAATGATTTAATGTATAATATTCTAGCTGTGTAATCATGATCAGTGCTTATGTGGGTCATTAAAGCTCATTAGAAGTCTTTATTTTGTTTTTGGCAGATTTAAGGCCTTATATAAAAAGGTCTTAAATTTGTTAAAAATTTTTTGAGGTCTTAAAACTAGGCGGGCGGACGTGGTTGACGCAGTTGGTAAGATCTCTGCTTTCCAACCACAAGGTCCCCAGTTCGATCCCGGCAGATTGCCAAGATTCGAATATTTGTGTGACCTTCTTTCTGCCTAAGCCAACTCAGCTTTCCATCCTTCCTGGGTAGGTAAATGAGTACCAGTGTTTTCTGGGAGCTAACCTGCGATAGATTAGTGTCACGACCAGGGGGAGTCAACGGCTCTCATCCGCTTAACACTACAGAAACCGGAGATAAGCATTGGCCCCATGGGCCACTAGGCTCGTAAAGGATTTAGCTTAAGATTAATAATAATATCTATAATAATAACCACACACCCGAGAGAGTACTAGATTCTGAAAGGTACAAGATGCTCTGGGGCTTTTCCATACAAACAGACCATCCAGTCGAGGCCAATAATCCAGACATTGTAGTACAGGACAAGAATACTAGAGAGTGTCTGATCATTGACGTTACTTGCCCCTTCGACACGAGAGTGGGCGGTAAAACCAAGAAAAAGATCGAGAAGTACCAGGAATTGAAGAGAGAAGTGCAGAGGCTTTAGAAGTGCAAGGGAAGTCAAGATTGTACGAGTGGTCATCGGAGCGCTTGGTACTCTCCCAAATGACATGTGGATATGGCTTACTGAACTTGATATGGCCTCTGACATAGTGTTGTTACAGAAAGTGTGTCTTCTGGGATCTGCTAGAATCCTGCGAAAAGTATAGGATACGTAAAGCAATGCATGACAAAAAGTTGAAGGGCACCCAATGTTGCGGGAAGTAGCTCGATGCCACTTTCAAATAAGTTCTTTCATAGAACTTCCAGTTTTGTGCTGTAATTTAAAAGATATAATAATAATAATAATAAAAATATTAAAATGTTTTATTTATATTTGATTTGGTCCTGATGAAAGACAACCCAAAAGAAGACAACAGCAACAACAACAAGAGAATTTTATTTACCTAATATTTGATTGTTTACAATAATATTTGTCGGTTAATTAACGGTAGGTACTGGTTGCCTGGAATAACCATAAGGGCTATACAACCCAGGTACGAAACCATGGACTTATTATATTCTTAACCTGTCTTTTTAGCTTAACCTAGTAATATAAATTGTTATAAAAAGCACAATCGATTTATGTTCTGTTTTTTGTTTTAATACAAACAGGACGATCATTCTAATAAATAAGATATATAAATACATGCAGAGACAAAGAACTCAGAAAAAATCTAAGCTCCAGATGGGAATCGAACCCATGACCTTCCGTACACTAGTCTGATGCTCTACCACTGAGCCACGGGAACTCATATGGCGAGCGAGGTCACTATATTGGGTTATGATACACGGATTGTATCACACAATCACTGAATTGCATTAGTGCATCATGGACGCAATGATCGTATTTTTTTATAAGAATATTGTTTTTCGGACCGAGACTAGATATTCTTATTTTTGGCCAATTTTAGGCTGAAAATATTCTTACGAATATTCTTAGTTTCGGGATTATGGGTGATATAGAATGACTGTGGTCGGTATCGAGGAGCTTCAAAGGTAATAAATCTGTATTTGCATGGCTTTGCCATTTGGGATTAGAGTGCAATTGCAATACATGTATTAAATTAGCTTTTTTTCTTCAAACATGCAAAATTATATTCTTAACAAAATCTGGGCCTCAGCATTATTCTTAAAATATTCTTAAAATCTGGCCAATTTCAGCCGCAATATTCTTATGAAGTATATTTTTCTAAAAAAGGAGTGTAAATGCATTCGAAGCAATTCTCCCATTTTTCCGGTTTTCAGCAAAGTCTCCTGGTGAACATCGATATTCTCCCAGCAAAGTCAGACACTACCCGTGCAATATTTTTGGCAAACAGTTGATAAAAATGCATTTCCTTTTTTTTTATATTTTTTTTTAATTTCCATCTTTAGTTTCTTGGAACTTTCCTACAAGCGCAGTGCTGAAGAGGAAACTAAATTAGATTCGGGTTTCGAATCATATTCGTTTTAATAAGGTGACAGCTTTGTTTTGCTAATAGTGGAACTTTCCTACCAGCGCAATGCTGAAGAGAAAACTAAATTAGCCATTTGGGATAATACCTTTTATACTGCTATAGTTTCTTTCAAATGCGTTCTATACTGTCGCAAGTTTTTATACTTAAAATATCTAAAACGTCTCTGCTACTACGAATGGTGGAGCTAGGACCAATATACAATTGAATATACAACTGAATGAATAAATTCAAGATTAACTCTAACAATCCTTGATCAGTCTGAATAAATTCCAATTTTGTTAACGCATAAATGGTAAAAAGGTAAAAAATAGATATCCGTTCCGGAAAAACGATTTATAAGAAGGATTTTAGCTTATCTTCAGGTGAATTCCCTTCACACCCAGCAGTGGTTGAAGCATCTGCGGTTTCGTAGTTGATTCTTCAGTTGTTGAAAGAACTCTTACAGCAACGGGAAAGTCTTGAAATGTTACGTAGCTGATCATTTTTAGTAACAAGATTGTCATAAATTGAGGATGATCGTCACTCAAAGATCCAGATTCTCTACGAGCTACCAAAAGTCCGCTAGCAGCTTCAAGACCTCAAGAAAACTAAGATTGTCGCCATGAATAACCACAGGTTTTTATATTCGATCGTACGCTATCTCGTGTGGCTTGCTGCCTGTTGCCAATATTTTTCGCTATCGCTGCCAGTTTCAACACATCTCGATCTATCCCCAGCAACCATCATTTGGAATCCTGTAGCATCCCAGCAGATGTAAGTAAAAATCATGATAGGGGCTTTTGAGTTAGTATCAGTACAAGACTTGCATCCAAAACATTTTTCTATAAACTGCTCCAGTTAAAAGAATTTGTTGATGATTTAATTGACGCAAAAGATGGACTGTAATCTCTAACGCAAGGAAAAAAAATATGGTCTATAGGTCTTTAAACGTGTTATCATAAGAAATGTTTTGTCTTCTTATGCTAAATAGTTATTTTAATTTGAAGCTTCTCCCGGCGTTTTATACTTCTGTTTAACCGTTTACTTCAATTCATGGTATTTACCATGACAACATCGTCACGGTCAAACTGGGCTTCACGCATAATTTTGCGTCATGTTAGTAAGGCAACCAGAACCAGGAACACTACTGCAAAGAGATACTTTAAAAGATTCATTAATCATTACTGTAAATAATACCTGGTGCCCAAATATCAAACATATCAAGGACTTGGGCTTTTTTAACAACATTGAACACAATTGTAGTAAAATAAATACAGCAATTTATATCGGAGCTCCTGCGGAGCACCATTAAGAAAAAGCAGTGGCGGCGGCACCGGGGGGGCAGGGGGGGCGGCCGCCCCCCCCAAAAAAATATTGGGGGGGCATCGCCCCCCCAAAAATTATGTTGAAGCGCTTAATCATTTACAAATGTGATTCTTGTACCAAAATCTACGAATACCGGCAGAGAATATCTGGGTGCCGAAGACGCAAGAAAACTTGTTTAATTCTGTGTTAATTAAGGTTACAGAACACCTTTGACATATACTTTA